>NEWO01000024.1:223181-247355 GCA_003013225.1 Phalaenopsis aphrodite | reverse complement strand
TGCTAGAGGTTAGGACCAATATGTGGAACTTCAAGTTGAGTAAAGAGAAGAGTTTTGAGTTTCTAATGGTGAGGGTACCTTTTCTAGTTTTCTAAGACTAGTCAGTAGGAAAGTCCTATAGCTAGACATAGGCTACTAAAGAAATTTCTAGACCTCAACCAAAAGTGAGGTCAACAGTAGGAAATATTTCTAGAAGAAATGAAATGCCTCTAAATTACACATTGGAAGTTGAAATTTTTAATGTGTGAGGACTAGATTTTATTGGACTATTTATGCCTTCATTTGAAAATTTATATATATTACTTGATGTTGATTTTATGTTCAAATGGATTGAAGCTGTTGTTATACCTAAATGTGATGCTTGGAGTGTTTCTAAGTTTTTTTAATTAAAAATATTTTTACAAGATATGAAATGCTGAGAGTAATTAGTACAGATGGAAGATCCCATTTTAGGAATACGAGAATTAAGAAATTGATTAAAAAAATATGATATTATGCATAAATTCTCCACAACATATCATCATCAGACCAACGGTCTATCAGATATATCAAATCATGAAATAAAATAAATCTTAGAAAAAACTGTAAATCTTTATAAATATGATTGGTCTGCTAGATTAGATATTGCATTATGAGCATACATAACTGCTTATAAGACACATGTTCGAATGTCCCCATATAGATTTATTTTTGGAAAAACATGCCACTTCCAAGTAGAATTGGAGCATAAAGCATTTTGGGCTATTAAAGAATTTAATTTTAATCTAAAAGATGCTAGTGAGAAAAGATTATTATAACTCAATGAACTTGAGAAGATTAGAAATGAAGCATATGATAATGCAAAAATCTATAAAGAAAAAATGAAAATATAGCATGATTGGAAGATTATTAAAAAGAAGTTCGAACCTGACTAAGAAGTTTTATTATATAATACAAGAATGAGATTATTTCCAAGAAAACTAAAATCCAGATGGTTAGGACCACTCAAGGTGATTAAATTCTATCATTATGGAACTTTTGATATTAAAGATCCTAAAACTGGAAAGATATTTAAAGTTAATGGGCATCGATAGAAGCATTATACTGAAGGACACATACCACAATTTAAAGAAATTTTGATGTTAAGTCATCCTGGTTAAACAATGGTACGTCGGGCTGACGACGTTAAACCAAGCGTTTTATGGGGGGCAACCCATATATAAATCTATATATATCTATATATATTACTATTTTGTTTAATAAGTATATTTACATATTAGGAGATAATAATATTTTTGAATTCTACACAATTTTACATATTATAAATTAAGACAAATATTGGTATTGAAGGAAAATTTGGAATCAAATTGAACAAAAAAAATAAAAGAAGCGATTTTGGCCGCTGGCGCTAGAATTGGCGCCAAGGGTGCCCGCCTATATGGACCATGGCACCGACAACGCCATCAAGAGCGTTTATGGCGTTCCGAGCAGTTTCGCGTGTTTAGTGCGAATGCGACCTACTTTTGCGGGATTGCACTCCTAAATAACCACCGCGAGGTGTTTTTAAGGCCTAAAAACTGCCTTGGATGACCAGAAACTTCCTAATTTTGAATTCTATGACTTACGATTCCAGAAATACTTCAAGGTATGGAGTTTTCAATAGAAGAAAGTTTATCAGTTTTGAAGCACAGAGATTATACGACAAATTCATTATGAAAAAGAGACTTATCAAGGAGAGAGAGAAAGTGTCATTTTAAACTATTACATTCAAATGGAAAAGCCCATTGATGTGGGATCAATTATTTTCAAATCTATTATGGGTATTATTATGAATGGGCAAATATATGGACTGGGGCATCCTTCCATAATTTTCTTACTTTGCAGTCAATCTCAAGTGCCATATGAAAGTTGGGAGAAAGTATTATTACCTTGGGAGCCCATGATTCCTATTGATGATAATTATATTGGGAATGAAAATGAAGCATTAGATATTATCTTGGATCATTCATCACATGCTTCATCACCATTGATGCCACAAACAGTTGGAAGTTCAATATCTTTGGAGAAGAAAATGAAGAAAATAGAAAGAGAATTTCAGAGTATTGTTGGCACTATTTGGTTGGAGGAGTTGCCCGTTGGAAGCTGTCGGTAGCTAGAATTGAAATCCCGTCACCCGCTTCAGAAGGACATTTTAATTTACAACACACACACACACACACACATATATATAAGTTTTAGAAAAAAATATGAAATCAAACTGACCCCATATTTTTCATAGTTTAAATAAAAGAACACTATACCTCAAATAAGATTCCTCCTATTTGAAACATAATAGTTTTTAAATATATTTTTCAAATGATTTCAATTTCTTCACAAGTCATATTTTCATTGTAAAGGGGAAGGATGTTTTCTCATACTTGAACTTTTCGTCAACAAAAACATTTATTTTATTTCAGCAATTTACTTTTGAAAGTTTAACATTTAGTTTAATTTACTTGTTATAGTCGTACATCTGCATATTTAGTAGCATTTCACTTAAGTAGTTTAACTTCAAACTTCGTACCTTACTTTGTTTTTATTTTAAGTATATAATAAAATATAAATAACTAGCTTATATATATTTCCAACTTCCTTGTGGGATCAATATCTAGGACTTCATTAGAGCCCTGTATTACTTGAACGATACATATACTTGTGTTATATGTAAAAGAGAATTAAGACTTTAAAAGAAGTTTTAAGGATAAATTATTTTCATTAAAGTTACATTATTGTTTGGATTACATTGCATCATTATTATTAATTTAATAACAATTTTCCTGAATCCCGCATCAGTGACACACACGAGCTTAGTATTACGTGAGTTAAAGGCAACCAAGAACCCCCTTTTTGACAAGGACTGTTATCTTTTTATAATAACAAATTTGTTGGTTGGTATATTGAGTTCTCTGAAACCTCACACCTACTTAAATAATTTTTTCTTAAGAAAATTTCTGCTCTTGTTATGACTATTGGATTCTCTTTTAAAACATTCAGGAAAGATGAGCTCGAGGATTTCTAGTACCTCTAGATGATTTTTGTGCCACTGTGGACTGTAGAGTTCCCCGTTGACGTAACATCATCCACATAAATACGTGAGAGTTCTACAAGTGTCCGTGGAGAATCACAGAGAAGTGTGAGTATTTTCGGTGGGCAGACAGACTGGAAAATTCCATCGCCGAGAGTGATCGAGAATGGGTAGTATCCCTGGAGGACGGTATGACTCGTAACATACACCGTCCCCATTTTTAAAATGATATTATCATATTATTAAATATTATTTTAATAGTTTTATTCTTTATTTTAGTAATGATGAAACTCATTGTTAAGTGAGGTGTATATTCTTTTTTTTTTGCAGCGTTCTGAAGTGGAATTTTGTTCTAAAGTATTAAATATATTACTATGATAGTTCTGTTGTAAATAACATTACTATATAGATGTAGAATGGTCATTAATCAAGAAATAGTTGTGCTGCAACTATTTTCAAACAACAATAAACAAACAACCAGCCAACTTATCCTCAACAGTTTCTACGCAGTAGCTTTCTAGGGCAGCTGCTACGCAAAAAAAAATATTAATAAGCTGTAGCTGCCCCAAACAGACCATTTTAGGCCTTTTACTTTAGCTTTATTAATTAAAATATGTAAGTAAACTTTTTCCTTTCACCAAAGTGTGAAATATTGATAATTATGATGAGGCACCAAAACTAAGGCATTTTGATTTACACCTTTTTCAATATTATAATTTTTTTGTTGGAATGATAACTAATTCATGTTTATACAACTTGTTCCATTGCAAAAATCCTCCCTAAGATCAATTATTTTTTCAACCATAACACTTCTTCCCGTAGCTTTTACAAGAGCATCATTTACTTTGTGGTAGCCATGTATGATAAGAAAGACAAAGAAAAGAGTTGGAAGCTTAGTTAAAGGTTTTAGTGATGGTGTCTATCAGACAAATTTTATTTCATATATTTAATACTCTTAAAATATATATATATTGTATGATTTTCATTACAATTCATGACATCTTACATATAAAAACTTAAATGAAGATTTAAGCACACTAACAATTTTTGTACTCAAATATTTGCTTTTAAGCATATACTGTACATAAAATACAATGATTATGGTTGGCATTAAATCATGATAAACATGAATTTTTTTGGTGGTCTACTTTAAAGATAACGTCATAGTGTAAAACTTGGCACCACAACACCAATTAATTTGTTATGTTATAAAAGCAGGCACCATAACACCAAGCCTAATGTCACGATGCCATTCTATGAACTCATACATACTGGGAATATTGAATGAAAAGCGCCATAGTATTATTTTTCGCCCAAAATACTTGAACATCAACTTTCAAAAATCTATTAATGCCTTAGAGCTAGATTATGTTGACCTCCATGAGCTTAAATTGTCCTGATTATTCCAATTACATATCTAATTAAATTGATTATCTTACCACAATTGGTTTCTTCCTCTAAAAATGTTATTCCTATTAAAGTTGAAATGATTCTCCCAACATGGGTTGTAATAATCAGAATAAGGATTTTATATCTCAAGGCTAGTTTTAAAATAGTTAGTCTCAATCAATTGTCAAAATGAATTTTCCTCAATAACTCGAGGTCCATGAGGATAACTTTTTATGCATGTTCTAACTTGCTCGCAATATTTGCCACCTGAGAAGCTAAAATATTCAGCATATAAGCTTCATAAAGAATCATTAACCTCTCGGGGTTTACTCTATCGAAGCTGTTAGCATCATAATCCAAAACTAAATATTCATTATCTTGTTGATTCACCATTTCTACAATAAATTCATGGAGTCTTTTCTGATTCATAATCATCCTAACAGTTCTCTGTAGTTCTGAGTCATACAGTTCAAGGTCTGCAGCTTCTGAACTGTGCATACAAATCTAAAAACTTAATTAATAAGGCAGATATACAGTACTTTAAGCACTAAAAAATATTTTTGAAAATTTAGATCTTTTTTAAAATAAACACACAATAATTAAACACAATAGATAAAAATGTTATAACTTCCAAATCTAAGTTTTATATGTTCAATTAAAATTTTCTTAAAGTTCTACCGCAACTTCCCCGACAACTACAACAAAAACTTGGCCCGACCCGCAATTACATAGATATTTTAATTTCTTGGCCAAAAACTTGATCCGGTTTCTTTAGTTGACTAGTATGAAAAATGAATTTTTTATAGAATTTAAAATTTAATTTATATTTCACACACTAGGAGTTCTACGCAAGTATACATATCGTTTCAAGTAATATAGAGCTTTCTTTAAAAAACATCAGTATCGATCCCACAAGGAAGCGAGATAAGAAATTCTATAGCCTAAGTTCTAGTATACTACTATCAAGTATTAGTTTGAAATTTTTGAAAAGTTTGATTTTCCTAAATTCACTAATATACTCTAAAATTAAAGCTAACTAAATTAAATAAAAACCTAATCTGAGGAGACTGGTTAAATTTTGAAAAGTTCTTATATAATCAAAATCCCTTTCCACTTGCAATGAGATCATAATTAGTGTAGGAATCAAATATTTAATGGTTAAATGTAGTTTTTTTGCCAAATAAGAGCATTCCCATTCTTTACCCTCTCCCAAACACATAAAGAGTATTGGCTAACCTAAAGTTAAGTTCCAAATTGATATGGTTATGTTGGGTAGGTTCCAACCCGCCACTTCTAGATTACCCGCTGTGCCTCTCTATAAAACTAATCAGGCTTCAGATTCTGAACTAAAAATCAAATTAGTAAAGGTTCTAGCCTATCACTATAGAATCACCAATTTTACACCCATCAAAACTTATCTCCCTATTTATTTGCACCAACCCATGGATTACCTTCTCACCCATGAAATTAATATGATTCTAACTAGTTGAGGAATATATAGCCCTCCCAGGTCATTATGGATTCATAACAAATTTTAAAATACCAATTAAACAGATCGAATATGTAAATTAGCTATGAAGTAATGAATCAACACAAGTATGAAATAACAAAAATCTTAAATTGGTAAAGATTCTAGCCTGTCACCCTAGAATCACCAATTTTACACCCATCATTCCATCAAAAATTTACTCCCTATCTATTTGCACCGACCTATGTATTACCTGCTCACCCATGGAACTAATGTGATTCTTACTTATTAAGGAATACATAGCCCTCCTGGGTCATTATGGATTCACAACAAATTTTAATATACCAATTGATCAGATCAAATATGTAAATTAAGTATGAAGTAATGAATCATCACAAGTATGAAATAAGATAAAAAATTAAAAAATTCTAATCTTACACATAATTAAATCTCATTATAAGGAGAAAGAGTAAGGAAAAATATTCACTAAGTATGGATAAAACACAATAGAAAACTTTATTTAAAGCAAAGTAAATCACTAGAAAAGTGTTTACAACAATTATAAGATAATGAAGAACACAATACTTAAATTTTTCTCTCTGAAAAAAAGATGAATTCCCTATAATAAAGTCTTCTGATGATCCACACAATGCTCATACAATTCCTTCCAAATATCTCTCAAAATCCCTCACCAATCTCTCCAGGAAAGGTAGAAATCTACCTCTCATAATCCTATCTACGACCTCTGGATGTTCTTGGAGATTCTAAGAGTTTGAAATGTCAAAAGGTGCATTCTCAAGTGTCAAAAGTTGTCTTATAACTCATTAGGACCTCTAGAAGCCGTCCAAAACCATTTCTGGCGCCTAAGCGCCAGAATGTGGCACCACGGTGTCAGAACTGGGCAAGACTAGTGCATAGGCTCCACTTTCTGGGGACTAGGAGCCACCTTACTGGCAACACCCCTGTTTCGCTCTGTTTCACTTCATTTCGCCCCGTTTTAGCTTCAATCCACTCCAAGTGTTATACCTATAAGATAAACATGAAAATAAAAGTCTCTTAAAGTGAAATTTCATTCAAAAACATATGATAAATGTAAAGTCGATTAAACATAGAAGACATATTAAAATGCGCCATATCAGAATTTTCTTCCTTGCTTGATTTTGCTCCAAATTGTACCATTTTTGCTCAATGTTCTCCAAAACACCATTTCTTGCACCTGAAACCTAAAACATGCAAAATACATTCCATTAAAGTAAAATGTTATTTAAAATAACATAAAATGTATATAAAAAAGTAGGTAATTTTGAAGTGTGTCGGTTGCTGAGCCGGTCGCTCTTGAATCAGAGCTGGGGCAAGGACCGTCGTACCAATTTCGTGCATGTCTGCTCTGCTCGCCATCTCACGATAGAGAGACATCGAGTCAAACAACTCTATAGTTTCTTACACCCTTTACTTTTTTTGGATCACTTGCTTAACCTGCTTATCTCTCTATGGTAGGCTCCCTCCTTCTGGCCTCTTCGAGCTGACCAACCGGCCTTCTCCTTCTAGCCTCTTTGCTACTACCGGTCGGCCCATCCTTCAGCTTCTTCGTTATTATGGCTTGACTAATCTTCAATTTATTTTTCTCCTCTGCTTCTTTTAGAGAGGATTTTTTTGGTCAAAATTCCGAAAGCCTTCATCATGTCCGGCTCATTTACAAATTTCTTACTGCTCGCCATAACTCTCTTCTATTAGCACAGACGGAAGAGCAGAAAAATAAGAAAGAGTTATAAGAAAGTGCAGATCACAACCTATTTATAGAGATTACTAACACAAAAATCCAAAAAAAATATTAAAAGTACTTATTCCACAATATAAAATTCAATTTTTATATTTAATTCTCTTATTATTATCACAACTGATACTCTTAAGAAGTTTGAGAATCAGGAAACTAAATATATACGTCAAACATATGAAAACAAGAAACTCGAGGAAATTTAATGAGTCTTGCTTATAAACACTAAAGAATAATGTATTGGGATAGTCAAAAGTCAAAAACACTATGTGTCATTTCTTTCGATTGGAACTATAAGCCAACCAAACAATAGCATAGCCGAAAGAAAGAATAGGAGACACCTAATCTGAGAGATAATCATTTGTAACTAGCTCCCTCAGCTAATTCCAGAATTCTTCACAAAGATTGCCTAAGGTACCTCGCAGAGCACCTTTTTGATCCTCTGAAAAAGCCCATTGTCTGGGGATGAACGCCTGTCAGATTAAGGTGATGCACCGTCTGTATGATGGTCCAAGTTAACCTTAAAGACATGAGGGCCTTTACTCAGGATTCTATTGAGAGGGTCAATCGATAACCTCTAAGTCACCCAAAGGCATGCAAGCTGACCAAAAGTTTTCAGCCGATCGAATGATAAGATTAATGGCCATTAAATGTGTCTTTTAAAGCAGTTATGAGTCTAAAGCAGTGCCAATTTCAGCTATGAATGTGAAAGGGTGCCAGAGACTTACAAATATGAAAATGTGTAATAATGACTTGTAATGTTCCTATTAAAATACGAATAAATATGTAATTTTACTATATACCTTTGAAACCAATAGATAAATGATCAATTTGCTTCATAAAGAAGTACAAAAATTATTTTCTCAAAACTTATGTTATTATACACTCGGCTGTTCTTTTCATTCGTCCAACATTATATTCCTTAAGGCTTGATCTAGATAACATATTTGGATTCAACAATTATTAATCAAATAATAAATAAAAATAAAAGTTAAGGATGATTATCTATTAAAAATGAAAAACAATAAATAAAAAAAATTTCTATAAACTAAATTATTATGTCACATTTTCTTTCACAATAAATGCTAATTTTTATTCAATCATGATGGATATCTTATTATTAAATTCGATTAACTTTTAGCATAAATACTAGACAGCTCTTCTGTTTGGTTAATTTAGAACTCGGTCTCGAAGTGGCTTCTGCCTCTTCTGCGCTCTCCGCAGCCCGACCCCCTTCTCTCTCTTTCCTAGGGTTTCTAATTTTTCTATATACTCGCGGTTGTTAGTTGATCCGACTGTCAGATCTTCGACCTTCTCCTGGTGATTCCTAAGGGCGTGGAGGCCGACAAAATTCCATGTATGTAACCTGAATCATGTTGCTTGTTTCCTAAGAGATTTTCCAGAAGCCTCGGTATGGCGCGGGCATGGCCTTTTTTCTTTTTTTTCTTTTCCTTACGTTTTCTGATGCACTGGTATGCTAATTAAGTTTTGTTTTGTTTGTTGCCTTTTTCTGTTTCTTTGCTTTGATTTGCTTTTTCTTGATACGAGTTTTGACTTGTTTGACTTGATCTTTGGTAGGAATTAGTGAATCAGGGGCTGTCTGGTTAGCGTAATTTGATTTTTGCGCATATTTTGACCGATTCAGTTTTTGTTGGATTGTAAATCATCGAGTTTACTTCGTTTTAACAGGATATGTATGGATTTATGCTGATCTTGTTGAATCCCAGCACATTATGCTGCTTAAGAAAATACCTTTTTTTGTTCTGATTGGTTTTTAGGGTAGGCCATTTGTTAGATCTACTACCGGTTTGGTGAAGTAAGATCAAAACAGAAACCAGTGTTGAATTAGATCCACTTGTTCTTAGATACTTTATGAAGCTACTTTAAATTAATGCCTGATATATTATTCTGGCCGGCATGGTGAGATACCATGCAAAATGTCATTTTTTTTATTTTATTTCTGGTTTTTTTACCTGATTGCTTTTTTTCTAGTGATGAATTTTCTTTCTTTGTTTCATTTTCGTATTATTTAATCATATATTACAACTGTGAAATTAAAAATCATCCATGTCCCTTTTCGCCAAACATAGGGTTTCTCATTAGTTGATTGGATTTGATGAAGGTTTTTCTAAGCATTCATATTAGTTTGAGCTGCCCTATCTAGCTTAATCCTTGTTTCTGTCAGAATAAAATATAACTATTTGAATGAGCTAGATTCCTGATACTGGATGTAAATTCTTTGTTCCATGTTCTTTTTTTTTTTTTGAATCTTGGAGCTAATATATGTTTTTTAGTAGTTTCCAGTAATGTCTTCCTGAATTCTAAGTAAGTGGTCCACCTTTGAAATGCCACTGTATTGGGATAACCTTCAGGTTAACTCATCCATGTCATTTCACATAGGCCATGGTAACCTTTTCCCTTCACTTGTAATTTTTTTCACTTTAATCAATTCAAACGCGAATGAAGGTCTGGTAACTTGCTTTTAATCTTTATCTGGTTTTATTTCTGTGATGTGGAGGAGTAAGACTTGTATTTAATCTACAAACTTTTCTTTTGACACGTCTTACAAGTTGGAATAATGTCAAATAGAGGTTTGAAGGTGTTTTATTGATTTTAAATTCTAGTTAATGATTTGTTTCTTTATCTTTTTTTTTGCTAGATGCGCAATGGCGGTTGAAATCACTCAAATCCTTTTAAACGCACAGTCAATTGATGCTGCTACCCGTAAACATGCAGAAGAAAGCTTGAAGCAATTCCAAGATCAAAATTTTCCTAGTTTTTTGCTTTCTCTCTCCGGTGAGTTAGCAAACAATGAGAAGCCTGTCGATAGCCGAAAATTAGCTGGTCTTATCCTCAAGAACACTTTGGATGCAAAGGAGCTGCACAGGAAAAATGAGCTTGCTCAGAGATGGCTGTCATTAGATGCATCAGTGAAAGCCCAGGTGAAAGGATGCTTGTTGCAGACCCTTTCTTCCCCTGTTTCTGATGCTAGGTCTACTGCATCTCAAGTCATTGCAAAGATTGCAGGGATTGAGTTGCCGCAAAAGCAGTGGCCTGAACTTATAGGCATTCTCTTATCAAACATTCACCAGCTACAATCTCATGTCAAACAAGCAACGCTTGAAACACTTGGATATTTATGTGAGGAAGTTTCTCCTGAAGTTGCTGATCAAGACCAAGTGAACAAGATACTGACTGCAGTTGTCCAGGGAATGAATGCTTCTGAGGGGAATAATGATGTCAGGTTGGCTGCGACTCGGGCGCTTTATAACGCATTAGGATTTGCCCAGGCAAATTTTTCAAATGACATGGAGAGAGATTATATTATGAGAGTTGTTTGTGAAGCAACCATGTCTCCTGAGGTCAAGATTCGACAAGCAGCATTCGAGTGCTTGGTTGCCATCTCCACAACTTATTATGACAAGCTTGCTTCGTACATGCAAGACATATTTAGTATCACCGCAAAGGCAGTCAGGGAGGATGAGGAGCCTGTTGCTCTTCAGGCCATAGAGTTCTGGAGCTCAATTTGTGATGAGGAGATTGACATCTTAGATGAGTATGGAAGTGATTTTACTGCTGATTCTGATATTCCGTGCTTCTATTTCATCAAGCAGGCCTTGCCAGCATTAGTTCCTATGCTATTGGAAACTTTGCTTAAGCAGGAGGAGGGCCAAGATCAGGATGAAGGTGCTTGGAATATTGCAATGGCTGGTGGAACATGTTTGGGTCTTGTTGCCCGAACGGTTTCGGATGATATAGTCCCTCTTGTGATGCCTTTCATAGAAGAGAACATAACAAAACCAGATTGGCGACAAAGAGAAGCGGCAACATATGCTTTTGGTTCTATTTTGGAAGGGCCGTCAGCTGAAAAACTCAGCCCCATTGTAAATGTTGCACTAAACTTCATGCTCACGGCATTGATGAAGGATCCCAATGATCACGTCAAGGACACTACTGCGTGGACTCTTGGAAGAATCTTTGAGTTTATGCATGGCTCCAATGTAGAGACACCTGTTATAACCCGTGAGAATTGCCATCAGATTCTCACTGTATTGCTACAGAGCATGAAAGATGTTCCTAATGTTGCTGAAAAAGCCTGCGGTGCCTTATATTTTCTTGTGCAAGGTTATGAAGATGCTGGTTCTGCATCGCCATTGTCTCCCTTCTTTCATGACATAATTCAAGCTCTTCTTTCTGTTACCCATAGAGATGATGCTGGTGAGTCTCGCCTGCGGACTGCAGCTTATGAAAGTTTGAATGAGGTGGTGAGGTGCTCTACAGAAGAGACTGCCCCCACAGTGATGCAGCTGGTGCCAGTTATCATGATGGAATTACACCAGACCCTTGAGGCACAAAAGCTTTCTATGGATGAGAGAGAGAAGCAAAATGAACTGCAAGGTCTTCTGTGTGGGTGCCTTCAGGTTATCATTCAGAAGTTGGGATCAGCAGAATCCACAAAATATGCTTTTATGCAGTACGCAGATCAGTTGATGGATCTTTTCTTGAGGGTTTTTGCCTGCAGGAATGCTACAGTGCATGAAGAGGCTATGCTGGCTATTGGTGCTTTGGCATATGCTGCTGGCCAAAATTTTGTGAAGTACATGCAAGGATTTTATCCTTATCTGGAAATGGGTCTTCAAAACTTTGAGGAGTATCAGGTATGTGCTATTACTGTTGGTGTTGTTGGAGATATATGCAGGGCATTGGAAGAAAAAATATTGCCATTTTGTGATGGAGTCATGACACATCTTCTCAAGAATCTCTCAAGCAATCTGTTACATCGGTCTGTGAAGCCGCCGATTTTCTCATGTTTTGGTGACATTGCCTTGGCGATAGGGGAGAACTTTGAAAAATATTTGATATATGCAATGCCTATGTTACAAAGTGCTGCAGAGTTATCGGCACATGCAGTAACAGTTGATGATGAGATGCTCGAATACACCAATCAGCTTAGGAATGGCATTCTTGAAGCCTACTCTGGGATATTCCAAGGTTTCAAGAACTCTCCAAAGACCCAGTTGCTGATGCCTTTTGCACCTCATATTCTACAATTCCTGGATAGCTTGTACAATGAGAAGGACATGTAAGTTTTAGTGAATTTTTTTTCTCCACTTTAAGCTGGCTTTCCTGTTGGATAATCATTTTTATGATTTTAATCTCAGTCCTTGATATCCCGTCCTTTTGTTTTTACCAGGGATGACGTGGTGATGAAGGCTGCCATAGGTGTTCTCGGAGATTTAGCTGATACACTGGGCACCAATGCTGGTCCCTTGATAAACCAGTCTATTTCAAGCAAAGAATTTTTGGAAGAATGCTTATCATCAGATGATCATTTGATTAAAGAATCTGCTGAATGGGCTAAGTTAGCTGTTACTCGGGCTATTTCTGGTTGATTTTAAGGAAAACTCTGTTAAAAGTGTTTCTGCATATGCATCTGAGTCGTGTTGAAGTCCGGTCGGGAATTACATGCATGAGTCAGTCTTCACCATCATCATTTGTCTGAGGCTTGATGTCTGGGCTGAGTCAGGACGTAATCACTAACTCATTTGCATCAGTTAGTCGGGTCCTTATCTTTCTCATTTTTCGCTGCACTTATGCTAACGTTGAAACCAGAAGCCACATGATCCCCTCCTTTTGCAGTAAATTTGATTGAATCAAGTTGTACTGAGATGGCTCTCCTTGATGGCAATGGCACCATGGATTTGTGTTGCGCTCCATTACATATCCACACAGATGAATTAGACATCTCCAAATGAATTGGCAAACAAAATATATCATCAATTAGCAAAGCCTGCAGTTATGATGGGAGATCTGATACCCTCTAGCATTAATTTCATGGTCAAGTTGGAAATCAATCTGCATATTTTTCATCTTATGCCCATTTTTCCATCATTTTTATTTATTTTTCTTGGAAATTTTATGATTGTCTTGCCTGTTTTCAGTATTTCTGGTCCGGTCTTGTCTGTTCTGGTCTGCATTTCATCCAAATACCATTTGCTCTCATATACATTGTAGAAGGCTCCAATATCTGTTGTGAAAGTTCTGCATCTGCTTATATGTAATGAGAATACTTGTAAAGTTCTTTGCCTTAGGGTCTACTCCAGCATCCACAACAATGCTTCGATCAATCAGAAGTCCTAATGTTGCTGGCATTTTTATTATTATGTTTTGTCTAGCTGTTTCCTTCTGTTTTATGCCAAGATTCTTGGCTCTCTTTCTGTACTGTTTTCTGTGAGCGGATGCCCTTATAACTCTTCAGTCTTCTTTGCATTGTTTTCCTTTGTATTCTATTCCCTGTGTGAAAATTTTTCATATGCTTATAATTCTTCCTTGGGGTTGATTTTTCTTATGTCAGGCAACCATATGAAGAAATTTAGCAGATTTGTCATTTATTATGATTTATTTTATTTTGTT
This sequence comes from Phalaenopsis aphrodite, assembly GCA_003013225.1. NCBI lineage: Eukaryota > Viridiplantae > Streptophyta > Magnoliopsida > Asparagales > Orchidaceae > Phalaenopsis > Phalaenopsis aphrodite. Next base: position 233,267 of record NEWO01000024.1, on the reverse strand, counting down.
TGTGGTGTCATTATTGGTGAAATCTACACATGAATTAGAAATTTGTTCATGTTGGAGGTAGTTTTAGCCAATTTAATGGTATTGTAGGCTGATTTGACTTATTAAAATGTACCCAAAAATGGAATTTAGTTTTATAATGTGACCGGTTCTACCAAAATATTCGAAATGGTTTTTTGTTCTTTTTTTTTCTATTCTTTTCAATTCCTTCTGGGTGCAAGGTAGGTGGGTTGTCTTTTGAGTGGAGAATCTTGTAACATGCCCAACTTCTCCTATCATTTCGTATTTTTCACTTGTTAGATTTATATAGAATATCTACATGCAAGCCACCAAATTCTTATGTATTTACACATTGAACACTGGAAGTTTATATTTTACATGTCACAAATCTTTCTTGTTGCATAAAAAGGATTATTATTTATAACTTCAAAAATTGAGATATATCTTTTAATGCATGGCTAAAATGATGTAAAAATTGAACTTTAATTGATAAATATGTAAATGCACAGGAAGGTATTTATGTAAATCTTCTATTAGTTTTTTTTACTCCTGTTTGTTCATTTTGTTAAACAAAAAATTTTCTCAAGTATTTTTATTTATTTAGAGGTATTGTTTGGCTTGTTCGGTTGTTCAATATCATGCTGTTTTGGTTAGCTGACATTATTATCTTTTTTAAGTCAAGTATGAAGAGATTATGTTTTAGCAAGTAACAAGTTTTGGGTTCAAATAGAATTCAAATGTGATATCTATAGGGATAAAAATGTTCACTCGGCTAGGGGATGCTTGATTTTAGATTACACTGGTTTTGTAAAGGATTTATTACCAATTTCTTAACTTGGTATTCAGATTAGAAAAGGTGATGATAAATGTTGCTTGTTTGAGAGGATTTGTCTAAGTATAAATGTCAAATTACATTCATGGGAGATGGTTTATCTGGATGACCAGGATAGCATGAAGCATGCTCATCAATGGGAGCCTCCAAGATATACATTTTGCCGTATTGTTGGACACCTTCAAAAATTCATCTAATATGGCAAGATCAAGAAATGATTTTTTGCATGCCCCGCCACCTTTGTTGAGGGATATAAATACGCATGTACAAACAATACAGATAGCTCAGCTATCTTTTGGGGGGCCAAAGATTAATTGGATCGAAGTTGAGATAAATGATAGCTTCACTTTCAGTTCTACTAGTGTTGGTGGTTGTTAACCTCGTTTTTTGTGAGATCTAATTTTCCTCTTAGTGATTAGGATTTAATCATAGAACTTTCTTTTTAACTATCATAGAAGCCGGGTGATGGGACCCACTTCTTTTAGAAATTTAAGTTATTTCCTGGCTCTCTTGTGAAGCTTCACATGGGTGGTCATATACCTCTAGCACTTGGATGGTTGAGACCAACATGGTGAGACTCAAAGGGAGTTCCCATAAGATCATCAGACCCTAGGTTTGCCTTGCTCACTTCACCTCTCCCCTACCCACCACCACCTTCACAACCCTTAAACCAACCCCACATTCTCAAAAACCACCAAAGTTAACCCAACCTTACCAAACTTTGTACCTAACTTCAAATCCAAGTCCCATGGAGCCCAAATTCAAAACTACATATTTCCAAGCCCACATCCAAAATTGCCCAAGTCCAAATTCAAATCCATATCCAAACCCACCAAAATCCAAAATTCAATTAAATTCTACTAAATTCCATGCCCAAATCCAAAATTGCCTGTCCAAATTTAAGTTCAAGTCCAATTCCACCAAAATTCAAAAATCAGATTAAACCTATCAATTTTCAAGCTCAAAATCCAATTTGTCAAGTTCATATCCAAACTCATCCAAAATCCATTTGAGCTCATGTGAGAAACCCAATTTTTGTATCAAATTTATACCCTAAATTTTACCCTAACCACCTTTAAAATTCACTAGACCCTCAATTGTGCTTTGCCATGTGAACTGAAGTTGAATTGAAGCAAAAGAGGGATTTAGGCTCGTCCCAGGCTCGATTTGGAAAAAAACACCACTTCAAATACGCGGACGCATACCTGTAATAACACTGCAATACACCCTTGATGCTACTGTGATAACACCACAATTCAACAGTAATAACACCGTCACAAGACCGTAGGCGCAAACCCCTAATAACATTGCGATACACCCCGCTATTACCACAATAACACTATCTCAATACCACCTCTGCAAATCACCAAGTAACACCGTGTTTCCGTGCTAATGCAACTGCAATAACGCTGCTTCTATAATTCCTCACCAATAACCCTGCAATACTACGACTAATAATACCTCTAACTACACCACTGTCGCGGAACAACAGTAATCTCGCGATACAACATCAATATTACGCTGAATAATACTAGATCCCTCGCAATAATACCTCAGTCCGTAATTAAAATTTCAAATTCAAAATTAACTACTTGACCTCATCTAAATTGAGTTTAATTGGGTGTTATGACTTTCTAATTGAGCTTGGATCATGAATGGAAATTACTCCTCCTGCACAATGTCCTGTAATGTTTCTTTTGAACTTTGAACTTACAAAACAATCATAAGCAACTCTCTATCTCCAAAAAAAAAAAAAAGGGCAGAAGGATAAGTAGCTCCTTTTCCCCACGAAGCAACAATCTCAGACTCATGAATGAAACTCCCCTCTTCACCCAGCCAAATTCCTAGCAATCTTGGCCATTCCCTTTCATTGCAAAAACCTAATTTTGAAACTCAAAATCAGGACATTCGCGACCACTTCACCAAACTTCATAAAACTTAAAATTGATCCTTTCATAGGCTTCTCCACACTACAAAACCACTTTAAAATATTCACAAAAAATCAAATAAAGATTTGAAAAATATAAATTTGAGTTCGCTGAGTTTTCCAAAGTGAGAGGAGTAAAAAAAATAAAATTGGATTTTCAAGATATATATATAAACCCTAAACAAAACTAAATAAAAATAAAAAAAAAATTAAAATTCATTTAAGAAAATCATGAAAATCACCCTAGGCCACCCTCTAACTCCTAGGAACATCCCAAAATTTTCCTACGGACTAAAAACATGGTTTGAGCCATCAAATTAAGTATCATTGAAAATTCACAATTTTGAGCTTAAATAATCACAAAAAAAAATAAAAATGAAAAAATTGCAATTGCACCTCAGAGGTCTTAGTTAGTGAACGACTAAGAGGCCAGTAAAGTTTCATGACCTTTTGAATTGAGATAAAAGAGTTATAGATTTGTAAACCTAAGGGGTATAATGGTAATTTTAGAATTTTACACTCTAAACCTAATTTATAGGGTAAATGAGAGGGGAGGGAATTAAATTGTGATGATTAGCTTACTGAAATGACTGAAACATAAAGGATAAATAGGGTAGGAATTCATTCACATATTTCTACCAAAGGGTAAAATTTGTAATTATTTAAATTTTTGTGAATTGGAAGAAATGAGAATTTGGATTATTCAAAAGTGAAGGGAGTGCATTGAAAGTCTAACTGATCACTGATTTGGATCCCTTAGCCAATATTTAAACAAAGTTCAATCCTTTGATACAAATTAAATATACTTCATTTAACTTTTCAAAAATTTAGAAGTTTACTCCTAAACCATAAGAGCTTGGTGGTGAATTAGGTTTGATCTAAATAAACTTGAGGAATAGTTAGAGAGGAAAAAATAAGTGAGCATAAGTGAACATGAAGCATCTGAAAACACTTCAAGCTCAAACCTAACCGAAAGGTAAGAGTGTAGAAGCTCCTGAAATACTAAGCACACTTTCTTTTGGGATGTTCATCCTCAAAACTCTTAAAATGACCATTTGTGTTTCTCATGGGCTAATCATGACATCAGGACCATACTGAGCAAAGTTTACAACATAACAATTAAACCTTAATTCAACATCGAATGATCAATTTAACAATCTAGTAAAACCAAAATGAACTTGAGATAATTCTGGAGATTCTAAGGTTGTTCAGGGTTTCTCTCTAGGCAACCTTGCAAGATTTTGGATACCTCGTAGGATATTCAAGCATAAAGATATTCCAAGATATGATTCATGACCCTTTTAATTAAATCACCTCAATGAAAATCCTTTTTACAACTTAATCTACAGTGAAGTCCAATGTTTCGGGATCTGAGCTTGAACATCACACTTAGATCCTTCTGGAAATTGGGGATATTTAAAGTGGCCACATATGGATCATGAGACTGGTGTAACTTGGACGTCTTAGTGGTAAGAGCAATGTTGAGAAAAACATCTGTGTATGTGAGAAGTATTGCATATCCTAACCCGAAGACTAGGAAATTGTCAAGGATTGACATTATTTCTTCCTAACATTTAGTGAATAGTTACCCCTTGTCCTCATGGGTAATTGATAGTCCAAGCTAGGTGGTGTTACTACTCATGAAAAATCTTTTTTTTTTTTTTTTGCAAAATATACATATGATGGTAATAATGTACTTTTTGAATGAAGCCCATATTTTACTTACTAAAATGAATGCAACCTCAAATAATTTTGCACGACAAATTAAAACTCATTTCTAAAATTGTTACTTTGGATACATTCATGTGTAAGTCACACAAATCGGGTCGAAGACTGCCCTCCCATGATTGCCTGGCTGGTAGCCTTTTACTCTATGTTGGGTCTCATAAATATGTTGTGAATGGTTTCCTACGAAGTCCTTCTCGAAGAATTATCAGAGCCACTGGTCCTGATTCTAAGCTCCCCCTTGACTTAGATTCTTACAACCAGTTTAGATTTTCTATATGTGTCATATGAATGATTTTACATGCTCTGCATTTTGTTTAATTTCGTTAATCTACATGTTATTACTTGTAATGATAACCGTTCAAAAGCAACGACAAGAATCCCAGGTACACATGTTCATTTTATTTTTGCTGCATTTTACAAAATTCTTCTTTTACTGCTCTTTACTCATGCATGATTTACTTACAATACCTACAAAGCCGCTATAGAAGAGAACAATTGGACACCGGTTAGGAGGTACACTGCAGCAGGACACCAACCTAACAATATTTCATGTTCACATATAAAACTTATACTTGAAGCTGCTATGTTACGGAGCTTGGAGTAAACTTTGTGGGCAGTGACCAAAGAAAAAATAGGTTGAGATTTTCATACATATTATATACTGTTTTTTATGATATTACACTTAAAAGAAAGATATTTTTTATGTTTTGTTGCAGGAATGATGAATTAGGGTCATTGGAGCAAAAATATGCAAAAAAGTGCGAATTTAGAGCGAAAAAGACCAAAATGTGGAGATTTGAACTAGGCCGCCGACGACGCCCTTGACCCCACCGATGATGAGTTTTTCCTGAGACTACAAGACAAAATTCTTCAGAAGCCCGCCGACGGCGCCATCAACCCCACCGACGGCAAGATCAACTGTTATGCTTACTCAAGCTTTGGATAATGCCAAATTTTAAAGGGATGCTTAGGCAACTCTTGGGAAAGCTCATCCACAACTTTAAAAGAATATTTTTGGCCGAAAATTGGAGAGTCTAGAGGCCAGAATGTTAGAGAGGTTCCATTAGTGTATTTACTAGAGTTCCAATATTGTGAGGATTTCTTCGAGATATTGTAAGAGTGAAGGGAAAGTGAGAGATTTCTTCCTCCTTGCTACTTTGAAAAGGAATTTTGTGTGCTGTAAAGAAAGGAAAAGATTCAGAGGAACTTCGAGGAGTGTTTTTGGGGAGAAATTAGTGATAAGTTATTTACTTGTTGTAGTTTGTATGACTTTGATTTTATATATGAATTTCGAGTTTTGTTGTGTTTTCCCCATGAGTTCTAAGTAGTTTTCTCTATCTTTCTCATTGTCTCGAGATTTGTGAAATGGTGATTTGAATTGGTGAAGCCATGAAATTGTTTAAGAGATTGTGATGATCTTTTCACTTCGATCTTAATTTACTTTCAATCTAACAAATTGACTTGTTAAAATATGTTGAGTTTTACAACTAAAGTGAAAATTACATCCAAGATTCAAGGAGGTCAAAGACATTGGAAGTTGGGTGCAAATAAATAGAGAAATAATATTATCGGGCGTAGAATTGGAGATTTTAGAGTGACAGACTAAAATCTCCAATTCGGTCATATCGTTTGGGTGCTGAAGTGTAGATGTTAGCCCTCAGGTGAGGGGAACATGGGAGCTCCGAAGTGAGAGCTGATATCCTCCCAGCCTACCTGCAGATTCAGTAAACAAGCATAGGATTAGTCAATGTTCTTTGTGTCTGGACCAAATGGTAAATAATAGACATGCTTCTATTTGACACAATATAAATTGAACTAATTCATTTTATCCATTCACTATAATTTCTTGACAAGGAGAATGATGTTTTCTTATATATTGAATATCACAATTAAACCTTACTTAATATCATTGTAGATGTTAGCCCTCAGGTAAGGGGAATGTGGGAGCTCCGAAATGAGAGCCGGTATCCTCCCAGCCTAGCCACAGATTTAGTAAACAAGCATAGGATTAGCGAATGTTCTTTATGCCTGGACCAAAGAGTAAAGAATAGGTATGCTCCTATTTGACACAATATAAATTGAACTAATTCATTTTATCCATTCACTATAATTTCTTGACAAGGAGAATGATGTTTTCTTATATATTGAATATCACAATTAAACCCTACTTAATATCATTAATTATTTATTGGTTATTAAAATTATCTATTTATTTCAATTGCCTATTAGTGACAGATAAACAAATTGAACGTTTTTTTTGTGATTAAAGTATTGCTTTTCTAAAAGTCTTAGTCCGTAATTCTAAACTACTCCCTGTGGGATCGATATCTAGGACTCCATTAGAGCCCTATATTACTTGAGCGATATGTATACTTGCGTCGATAAGTGTGACTTTACAATTTTTGAATATTTAATACGTCCACATTTATCTTATATTTTATTGCATACATAAAGTCGCAGTCATTTATGAAATATCCAAAATCTTGCAAAGGAATTCAGGAAATGATTCTAAGTAGTTTTACAATCTCATGGACTATTTCAGGTTCATTTGGCCTTGCTAAATTGTTGAGTTGATAAACTCACTTACATTAGGAAAATTCCATGTTTTAAATTGTGCTCAGTGTTTTATGTCTTGATTAGCCCATGAGTGAAGGCATTGGTTAATTCTTGACATTATAGTAAGGGTCATACGAACAAACCCCGATATTACATCTATAAGCATTGGGGAATTTACACCCATGCCCTTCAATTGGGTTTGATCTAGTAGTGTTTTAAAGTTTTTCATTATTTCTTCTATTTTCTTCTTTTAATTACTCCTTAAATGATATTAAGTTAAACCTACTTCACTATCTAGCTCTTAAAACTTAGGCGCAAACTTGTAATTTTGAAAAGTTTTACAAAATGTGTTTGTTCTTTATTAAAATGATTGAACTTGACCATTGATCAGGCTCCCGAATTAGTGAATTGTGAGACTTCCAATCCATAACTCTTGCCATTTGACTTCTAGGCTCTCATGTCTTCCTATATCGAACAATTTAAATAACTACCATTTTGCCCTTTCTAGAATATGTCATGAGTAGGTTACTACCTTATTTACCCTTTAAGTTTCAATCATTTCATTGAATTAATCATCATAATGTAATACCCTTTCCCTCTAATTTATCCTAAAAATTTAATAAATTTGCGGTAGAGTGTAAAATTCCAAAATTACATTTATACCGCTAAAGTTAATATCCCCCTAACCCTCACATTATCAATTAAAAGATCATGAAACTTCACTGACCTCTTACTCATTGGTTGGTTAAGGCATTAAAGGCGAAATTATATTTTTCAAATATTTAATTATTTTATGTAATTATTTAAAACAATAATTATAAGTTTTTAGTGGTAATTTATTTAATTTCCCAAAACATTTCATCTATCTTTAGGAAAATTTTATAATATTACATAAACTCAGATGGCCAGCATGACATTTTTCATAATATTTTGAATTATATATTAATTTTTATAATTTTTAATTCATTTTGATGAGAAAATAAAAAAGAAAAGTACATTTTTAATTTAAAAATCCACTTGTATTTTTCTCTGATTCCTCTAACCTCATTGAACTCTCTAAATTTTATATCATATTTTTCTAACTTATATTCTATTTTTTATAATTATTTTAATTAAATAGTGGCGAATCCCATAGAAATTTAGGGCTTCAAGGGCTAGAGGTATTCTCTGACGTTAAAAAAAATCAGAGAACGTTCCTAATCACATGGGGCATAAGCCATATAAATTTCATGTCATTGTGATTAATATTTAATTATTTATAATTAAAATAGTCTCTCGAGTATTTAATTAATTAAGAAGTAAATATTAAACAGATGTTCTTAATTTTTAGTCTATTAAATTCTCCTCTATTTGTTGAGCACAAGAGTATTTTTCTTTTATTATTTTTTTGTTTTTCTACACCAAGATATATATTTTTTTTAAGTTATATTTTATTTTAAGTTTTTTGTTTAAATTAAAACATCTCTATTTATTTACTTAACTATGCGACATCCACATCAACATAGGCGGCTCCGGAAGACCGCACGTTGTCCCTCAATTGGTTGTGCTTTCCACGTGGGTTGCCCCGTCACCCCACTGTTTGGGTTCTTATATCGCTCTGATTCAATGTCCAAACTGATTCACGTCGTCTGTTTTAAATACAAGGGAACAGACGACATATATTGATCGTTTCCAATGGATTATAACCTGAGAACTGTCCACATTCAAGAGCTAAGATCTCCTTTGAAACTTAACCAAATTAAGTGTGAATTGTTCCTAATTCTTCATTTAGGTGGTCGAACACATCTATATGGCTAGATGAACAAGGATTGTTCATCTTTTTCATAGAAGACCAACATGGAGAGAGATTTAGGGATTTTTGAGCTATACCTTTTCCCAAAAGGTGAGGGTTCGATTGGTTGGTTGAGAAGCTTCATCTTGACACCACAAACCTCCTTAAAGTGTTGATTTGCTCTGTGGTAGAGCCTATGTATGATCTAGACCAAAGGATGGATTGGGTTTGGTCTAAAACTAGGTCGGAGGCCGCAAGAGCAGGCCATTTTGATTGAGGAAGTGGTTTTCGAGTGTGGGGAAGCTTTTGAGACAATCAATTTGGAGCTTTGGTGAAGTTAATTTTGAGGCCAAAAAAGTTTTGTTTTTCAATGGAGAAATTAAGGTTTTAGGGTCGATTTGAGAGCTTAGGAAAGATGTGGATGAGCTTCCTATGAGTGTAAGAAGGGTTTAGGATAATTTTTGGCAGATTTTCCCCAAGGTTTGTGCACTTCTCCCATTTGGCTGTGAGGGGTGCTCTATTTATAAGATGAGCTATATTGATCAATTGGCCAAGATAAGAGGCTCAATGTGGTGCTTATGTGGAAGGGAGATAGGGGCAGGGGTTCAATGGGAGTGAGCCACCTTGAATGAGTAAAATTTTGGCTCTATGGTTGGCCCTTTGGTTTGGGTTTGCTGCCGGCCAAGGTGGCCTGTTGATTCCCTTTTCTTTTCTATACTTCTACTTCTGACTCCACTACTAAGAACTAGATGTAAGTTTCCTGACAACAAAGCCAAAAATTTGATCTTTATCTGGTATGATAATATTACGATGTATGTGTAGTTAGATTCTTGATTTTCTTTATTTATATTTCTTTCTTTACAACGGTGCTAAATACTTGACTCCAAGGCAAGTAAGAGTACAATTATTATATTTAAATATTGGGATACTCTGCAAGTATACATATTGTTATCAAGTAATATAATACTTTTTAATTAAGCCCCGAAATATTGAACCCACAGGGAGAACTACAAACTCTTAAGAAGAAATTAGATGACAAACTCTACTTTGAAAAAGAGTCTTACTCAAATTATAGATACTATGGTAGGAATGAAAGTTTGATTCTTTTTGGTAATTTTGATAATTGAAAATAAAGTAGACAATTAACTAAATTTAACTAGATTTTTGTAAGATGAAAGAAATACAAATAAAATTTATTTTTCCTTATCATGAATCAATAACAAGTGTATGAATTCTGTTGTGAAAGTATTTAAATTGTGTTATGCCAAATATGAG
>NEWO01000024.1:177950-216187 GCA_003013225.1 Phalaenopsis aphrodite | reverse complement strand
ATAGCTACAAAGATTTATAATCAATTAAAAGTATTAATTAAGAAAATATAATAAAAATTATTAAATTTGATTCAAATGATGTTTTAAATCTTGCTACAATTATTGACATCTTATGGCTACGTGATTAGGGTTGTCAACGTTTCTTTATTCGTGAACGGCTCGTGTTCGACTCGCTAAGCAAACGAGTATAGCACGAACACACTTTTTGAGTTTGAAATATAAAAGAGCCGAACACGAGCTGAGCCTCAGCTTGTTTACACCCCTATTTGCGTGTGCATAAAAAAATTATATATTTAATGTCACATGAAATGCCATTTTATATAAGAATTATTGTATTTTGTAACTTAGTATACACACGCATTTGGACACTTATATTATTTATACAATGGCTAAATGGCACCCAAAGATTATGCTATTTACATCTATAAACTTTGCAGTCACATTCTTTTAATCTATTTATTTTCATTTCTACGAAAGTAATATGAATCACCTATTTTATATTAATAATTATAAAATATAATATAAAATCAAATTTTAACTACATTAATTTAGCAAATGTTGCTCCATTTTTCATGCCTTCATAAAATATATACCATACCATGCCAAATTACATACATTAATTTAGGCCGAGTGTAAATAAATACTGAATGGAACTTCATTTAGATGACATTATGAAATGATACAGCAATAAAGGTAGTAATACCACACACAGGAACATTGGATCTGTACAAGCCAATTGGCCCTGAGTCATGGAATACACATTTCAGGCCTCACATTTTTTGGAGCTTTCAGACAAATGTCTTGAACTGAGAGTCTAATAACTGATGAATCCGACATTGAGGAGATCTCCAAGCACTCCTCCAGGTCTTCATCACAATAAAGCCTAACCCAATCATGATCATCATCTAAATACTTGATTTCAAATGAGCCCACCTCCAGCATCAGCCTCTTACCAATCTCCTCGGCAAGTGCCATTATGCCGGCATCATTCGCCACGCGGAACCTTATGATGTCCTCCTTATAATGAGCCTTTACGACGACAGTTTTTCGGTCCTGAATGAAAGTGGATGGGGGATTTCTCGCTGATTTTGGGCTCGTTGAATCTTCAATAAGAATATCAGACTCTGCACGCTCTGGCTCGAGAACAACGTCGGTTCGCGAAGGAAGAGGGACCATATTTTGATCCTCTAGGAAATTAATCACACTTGCATACTGATTTGAATTTGTAGAAAAAGGTTGTTCCTTTGATGTTACTTTATCATGTGAATCATTAACCTCCAATGTTTTGAAATGTGAAGTGTTTTCAGCTCTTGATACAGAATCTCTATCTAATTGGACAGGCAAGGACATGGTGCCTGGTGTAAGTAGAAGTGGACGGATCAGAGGATTTAGATTAAGTGCTACATCTACATTCTGAACGGATTCAATGACATGTTTCAGCTCTGAAATAGAGCGATTGACTTTATTGATCTTGCGCGAAGGCCACCGTGAAATGCCGTGCTGCCGACAGATGCGTTTCATTGTGGTGGGGCAGACTGTTGAAAATGAAAACATTAAAAATTAGATATGGGTTCAATTTGAGTTAATACATGCAGGATTAGTTTCAAATAGGTGTAGATAAGGTGCATGTTCATGTATTGCAAAATTGCAATTTGACATGAGGTACAATTCAATCGTGGTATTATAAATGGCAATGGATAGTAACACAAACCATTGTAAGTAGCGCATGTGGTTGGAAATTATAAATTAATATGTTGTTAATGGAGATTTTGTGGATCACATTTCTCCTCTTTTCTATTTAAACCTAGCCTGCACTGTAGAATTAAATCAATAAAATCTCCAAGCATGGTAAAAAAGCAATTTCATTGGCTCTTTCTATTATTTTCATGCTCATATTATCTCCCACCTCTCTCTCTCTGTAGAATCTATTCTAATCAATAGCACCGCCCCATCAGAGAATTATGTTTTTCAATTCTGGCAACAAATTTGCTAGGATAAATTTTATCCAGTGATCTAAATCAACCATGATAATTGTTTGTATGAAAGGCATTGCTAAGAAAAAAATTATTCAATGGTCTTAATTTACTAGAATAAATGAAAATATGACACTTAATGGGATACAATGGAGATAAGAGATTCATGTAGCAGGCCCCACTTAGCGGGATAAACACTTCTTGTTGTTGTCGTCATCTATATCATTGATGACATTTGTTCATGTGAAACACATTCAAAGGCTAAATTTCATCCAATGGTACAAGCAATGATGATATTTGTTTATATCAAAGGCAAGGAATATTACCGCACAACCAATGAGAACGAATCCCAACTTTTGGTGTAACTTCAATGCAAATGAAGTTGGAGTAAATATCAAGCACTTCAAAATCTACAAAGAAATTTGGGGTGCAGAAAAATAGTCCTCCAATATTGGACAGTACCCCAATCATATTTGAGATCATGAACATTCATTATAACATACAAAAATATGAGGACGCCGTGACAATATTTTTTTGATTCGTGTTGTCATCTTTGATAAATTTGAATGAAGATGCCCAAAAGATGATAAAAAATATAGCAAGACAATGGGAAGGGGACAAGTAAAAGTTCTTACTAGGTTTAAATAATTATTTTGACATGATTGTGGGAGAATCTCAGGCATGAAGCCTCTACCCAATATTAGAGGAACCATCTTCAAGCTTTGACTAGAAGAAAATAAAAGAAAGGTAATATTGTGGGATGCCCAACAATGCTCAATACATGGATAATAGCAACTCTTCCCTTGAAGTTTGGAGGCCAAAATTTAACTGGGAGGGTGATAAGACACAAGATGACGAGTCTTCGGAGTAATCATTGTCACAATATTTAGACAATGGTGACAATTGTTAGAAGATATAAGAACAAAAAAGATATAGTATACATCAAATATACCATAAAATAATTAAATACATGAAAACAATGCTCTACTAAAACTCCATCATCTAACCTAAAGTCCATTGAGCAAAGAACAAATTGAATTCATTTATTTCATCAAAAAATAAAGTCTTAAAAAACCTGCAAATTATCGTGTTTGTAATTAGCTTATATTATTGAAAAAAGTGAGCCCTCTAAACATTCTCATTATTATAACTGAAATTCTTGCTTAGGTATTTATGATCACATGACTGATAATGCTAATATTTTCCAGAATTATAAATTATGTTTTGAAATCTCACTTAATTAGATATGAATCTCTTACAATTATAATAGGTTTTTGCATTTATCATACTTTCAAATGACATTGTCCTTAAATTTACAATTCATTTTTCAAAATTGAATTGCAACCCTCTTTCCATTAGCAAATTATAAAAGATCATAATTTTATCATTAACTCTCTCAAACATAAATGAATTTACGTCTTGGATACAAGGATGAAGATTGGCGATAGTAAGATATTTGCTAGTCTCAACGTGCTTAGAATAGAACTCAAGTGGGATTCACGAAAAAAGGCATGTGCTTTCATCTTCAAGCATGAAAAATGAGAATCCCATCATGTTATTGCATATTGCTCAAGTTATTTAAATTTCTTGTATCTAAAAAGATTATTTTCTAAGTTATGCAAGCAAAAATTTGGACCTTATCAATGTAAAATTTTTAAATCATTGAAGCACAAACACAGTACTTTCCCTATTCAATCATATAAACTAACTCGTCCTTTTTACTCAATCCATAGATAAAGATATATGATGAACAACTTGTATCAACAATATCCTCAAGCCAAGTTGGTTATTTCATTCATAAATGACATTATAGAATCACGTGATCGATGGAGCATGGACAACACATATACAATGTTCTCTTTCATAAATTATAAATATAAATCATGTAATTGAAACATTTAATATTAGTATTTCCCAATAAACCCATCACAAATAAAATATACATCGCATAAGAAGCATTATTAAAAACAAAAGAAATGGCTTGTGCCATTAGCATTTGCTATTAAAGCCAATAACAAAAGAAAAATAAATATTGTTAGTAACATAAAAAATCTTAACAATATACTAATTTCTAATTTATGAAGAAAAAAGGCAAAATAAAAAATATTAAAAAATTAAAATTATGGTTGAAGTGGAAAAGATAAAGGCTTAAAGCCTTCCACATTAGTTAGATTATTTCAATATAGAAGCCTAAATAGTCAACGAAGCCCAAAAAGGTACTCGACAACTTCTACTAGAGGAACTCCCGAATCATTCAAGACAAAAAGCTAACTACTAAATTGAGTTGAAGTTCTCACTTAGGCTATCCACCAAAACTTCAGAACAACAACCAGATAGTCAACTAAGCCCAAAAAGCTACTCGCTCAAGACAGAAGGTTGTCCCTCTTTACCATTGGCTTGTTGTTACAACGGTGATAGTTTTAGTTGAGAAGGTTGTCCCTTAAACCTTGCCAGCTGATAAACGCTTTTCCTAAAAAGGTCACCTATCCATTCAAAATTTCACACTTAGACTCCTAACGAAGTCCGATTGAATCGATTGACAATCTCTTCTTCTTTAAACCTACCATCTCGCTACTTAATATCAATAACATGAAGTACCAATTGCTTTTTACAAACTCAAAAGAGTTCATCCTCAAATGATTTTCTCACCAATTACTCTGGATTGTTTTTGTCGAGTTTAACAGAATGTGCATCACCATGTTTCTTAGCAAATAGTACCTCCAAAAGAATTCACAAGCTTTATTTAAGATGTTGCTTACAGCTGATAAGTAAATTATGGAAATTTGTGAAAATTTCCAAAGATAAAGACTTAGGTTAAAGCGCTATTTGTTACTTTAGCCACTCTTACTCAAGGCCTCCATGGACTATTTCCATGTGTTCAACATACATCTTTAACTCCTCAATGGACCTCCAACATAGAAGAATATGATAAAAAGATGGAAACAAATCTTCAAGGTTAATAAGTGGGCCTAACCAAACAATGAAGATGAGACAACCCCCGAGATAACATCATAGTCGATAAAATTTTCGAAATTGGAAGAGGCAAGTCAACCTCTTCCCCAACCACTATTTTATCATCCTTTGCAAACACACCACCAAAGCAAACCCAACATCACAAGCACAATTAAGAAAGGCATTACTTTACCACCGCCTACTCACCAACTTCAACAAAAACTCCATTGACATTTTCAATAGTAAATATATTTTAGGCCATTCTAAATAAAAATCACTTTAAGCACCCCCAATGCCCCTCATCTCCCTATCACATGCTAACTTTCAAGTTGTATGTATTTTCATTTAACACAAAAGTCAAACATCCATGGCTTTTTAGTAATTTAAGTTGGGCATCAAAATAGCTCACCAATTTGTGTATATATTGCCAATGGGCAATATTTACCTTCATGATGGCAAAGTGAAGGTTCGATGGACAAAAGCCATAAATCTCCTCCTAAACTAACTCAAAAAAGCTCGCAAGAACTACATCATAAACAAGCAATCCTTTTTCAAGCTTCCATATGGATGAATATTGTGATTGACTTGGCCCACGCTTGTGTCCTCATCTATTTCAAAAGCCTTCCTCTTCGACCCACAAAGATTTGCCCAACCAATCTTCTTCAACCCACAAGATGTACCTATCAAATCTTCTTTGAGAGTATGAAGAGCTTCAGATTACCGCCTACTTTCTCCACCCCTTCTTTCGGGCTACCTTGGTCGCTAACTCCTCATATATCATTATCCCTGCCAACTAGCTCAGCCACCTCTGCACAAGGGGTGGAGACAACCTTGCTCACTAAAACTACCACCGTTGGCACCTTGTTGAACTCATTTTTTGTATGAGGTCTATTCTATCCTTCTTCTTTCTTTAGAGTTTAGGATCTAGCCTTAAGATTTTCAAAGTAGCCATCACTGTAACAATCCAGTTTCAATTGGGGGGGGGGTGATGTGGGAGAGTTGAAGCAAGGAGTTGAGCGAAGGGGGAGAAAAAGTGAAAGGGGGTCAGAAGCTGAAGAAGTGAAGTTTGCCTATATAAATCATAGAAGAAGGTGAGCCGCGGTCTGGGAACGTCGTCGAACAGAGGAGATGGCGACGATGTTTGTGTCAAGCAAAGGAGACATGGAGCAACTCCAGTGTCATGTGAAGGCAGAGACGATATCGAGACGCTCTCGCAACGTGGTCGAGCTTCGAGCGAATTAAAAAAGTCGGAAGCAGAGGAGGTAGATGAAGTGACCTAGGCGTCATAGCTCTGAGGAAGAGTCCTCATGCGATTTGGTTCGCATAGAGGAGAGGAAGACAAAGATCGCATGCGTAGGGGAAAATATTACATCCGGACAACGACTGCGATCCACCGGAAGGAGTAGAAGAGAAAAAAAAAACCTTCGGTGGATCGCAACTGTTGTCCGGACGTAATATTTTTTCGTGTGTAAGGCTCGACCAAAGGTAGTTTATAAAGGAGAGTTTTTTTTATAATATAGGAATTTTATACATTTAATATAAATAATTACTATTCCTAAGTCAAGAAGCCAAGCAGAAATCCCAAAAAGCAATTTTAGAAAATAAGAATTTCATACTTTTCTTGCTCATATGACCAAGCCTACGGTGCAAAAAACCTACATCAACATTTATTCCAGCCACATCAATGAATTCTACCATCTCATTGATCAGGTAAGGAGTAACTTCAATGTTAACCCTAGCTGTCACCAAAGTCCTGTGCTATCACAATTTCTCTTGGTCGCTTTTACAAATCATCAATGAAAGTAGTCACATACCTTGACCTTACAAGCTAGCTCACTGATATCAAATTTCTCTTCAAACTTGGAATATGTCTAACTTCACTGAACTTCCAGAAGTTCAATTTGGCAATCTTACATCAACATCACCCTTCACTACAATATTGTAGGCCTTGTTATCTCCCAAGTACACGTTTTCTATATTACTCTAAGTGTAGTTTTTAAACACCTCTTTGTTAGGATAAGAATGAAAAGATGCACCTGAATCTAATATCCAACATTCAGTACATTCTTGGGATAAGGCTAGAAAGTCACATTGAATTTCACATACAGAGACATTTATAGAGAGAATCTTGTCTTGACCCCCACCACCAGCCTTTCAGAGCTTTGCAGTCATTGAAATGACATTTCTTCCTGCACTTCCAACATTCATCTCTATCATTTCTTCTTCTTGACCTAGACTTTCCTCTTCTGAACTTGAATTTTTCTCTGTTTGTATTCCTATCAAACTTTTTCCTCTGTTTTCAATAATTAACGCAACATTTGAAATTTCACCGCTCACCTTCTGACAACTTCTTCATTCAGCTCTAACCTCACAATGTCATCAAATTTTAATTTTAGATTATTTAAAGAGTTATCGTCGCAACCAGTCCATCCCTACTGTTTGACAATGAAGATTGAATTAACGGGGTTTTAACCTCGTCATCAAACTTGATGCCCATGGAAACACAACTGATTTATCATAGTGTTGAAACTACTAAAATGGTCAGCCATCGAACTCCCTTCCACCATTTTCATGTTGAATAATCTCTACATCAGAAAAATCTTATTTAAAGTTGAAGGTTTTTCATACATCCTTATTAGTGCCACCATGAGATCCACTGTAGTTTTCTCGTTAACAATGTTGAAAGCAAAAGAGAAAGAAAGTGAAAGATAGATAAAACTTAATGTTGTTTGATCAAGCACTTCCGATTCGTCCAGAGTCATAGACTCAGGTTTTTTGGTAATTCCTTCTAGCAGCAACAACATTATCTATTGATATAGCAAATCTCTAGCTTAAACTTACAGAACACAAAGTTCAAACCGTTGAACTTCTTTACCTTATACCTCACTTTGTCAGACATGACTCCCACTCAAATCAAGGATCTTTAGAAAACCCCCACTTTGATACAACTTGTTGGGACGGAAAAATCGGATTCAATTGATTCATAACCAAATAACATCTTAGAAAAGCGCACCAATTCGAAAGAGTCGTAACAAAAAATTGAACAAAAGCACGCAACATAATAAATTCAGAAAAGCACACAATTTAATGTAAAAAAACCCAAGAATAGGAAAAAATTCATGAAGCTACACCACATAAAAAATTCCTCTATGAAATGAGGAGAAATGTACAAACTACACCACACTCAGATTTCCTCTCTATGAGTCTTGACTCATGAATGCTCCTCCTGGATAGCACAAGAGCAAGCCACAAAAATCCAACACAGAACTCGCTACACCGCTCACTTTGTCCCCCTCTTGTAACACGCATTGCTGAGAGATGTCTTCCTTGTAAAGAAGCCAAGGGCATAAATCCCAATTGGAAGAGAAGTCGCTCATGGCACTGAAGCGCCACTCCCAGGGACTGCCTTTTCACGTGCTTTATCTAGAGTCGTTCTTCTGGGACTAGATCATTCGTCCCATCAGCCGTCCCGAACGCTGAGCTTCTGGTGCCTTTGTTTCCTAACCTAGAAATGAACATACCACGCCGCAGCTACGCCCATTCACGACGTAGAACTTCCAATCGCTCTAATCATAGAAGGATCTGACGTTAGGATGGAGCTTTCCCTTGGGTAGTGGGGAGCCCCTTGGGCACGGGGCGCCCCCTAGCTTGTTCCTACTGCTACTGTTGCTTTGTTTCCTTGTTGCATGCTACTCCTCGTCAATCAGGCTCCACACACAATAGACTACACTCATTGGGCAATCATTAAAAAAAAGCTACACTATTAATAAAAATGCTTAAACAATTTGATAATGAATTTCATGCTTATTTTAACTATTGACCCCTCATCAACTTCTTCAGGGACAACTACTGCTTAAGGAGTCTCGTCAATAACAATCATGATCAAATTCATCATTGAACAAAAAAAGAACATCCCACTCTCCACCTTCCATCTCTTCCTAATATCCACCATCCATACATGATTGAAAACATCAAGCTTTCTTGTTAACATCTATTTTTTATAACTGCAGAGCTTAAAAGGTCAAAGAAAGCTCGAATTATGCAGCTTTTTATAATCTAAAATATTTGTTCAATTAAGATTAATTGTGAATTTTCCTCTCCCCCGTTCTCACTTCATTTTTTATCTCTTTATATCCTGCTCTTTTCCTTTGTGTTGAGCATGATTCTGACATAACCAACAGACAAATAAATCAAAGCTCCAAGTGTTATTCACCATCCACAAAAGATTTAGACCACCATCGATATCACCTTCAAAAACCAATCCATCTATACCGAAGTAGATATTCAATGGAGAATTCAAGGGTATACCACCATTGAGAAACCAAGCCAAATTGTCCTCTTTAACTTTCAAAATAAACTCCAATTAGAAAATCATTATTCCTGCATACTCACTCAAAATCAGACAATATCCTTCAGATTGCATACATAAAACCATCATTAAGAAAATAACTATATACTCCAAAAGAACAGAAGTCAAGATGGCGCAGAGATCCAAACACCTCTTGCACAAAACAATGATTCTGCCAAATTTGAGGACTTATCAACTTCATAATAGAGACAAAAACAATTTAATCACCTTTATATGATCTTGATTAACTTATTGTAGTCAAGAAATGTGTTAGATCATATACTAAGCACCGTAAAATAGCTGTTCCATTCGACAATATAGCTCCAATTTATCATGCCGTGTTACAACATTAATGAGTTTCAAAATTTGAACCAGATTTAGGTTGCTCTTGGGAAAACTCAAGGGAAGTGTGTTTGATAAATTGCTAAACATCCAAAAGAAAAAAGATCAATTAAGTGGATTTCCATTAGCACAATGCTAATGGAAGTGAATAGATTCAAAGCTAGGTTGCTTGTCAAATATTTCACTTGGTCCTATGAGATAGACCATGACAAAACACTTGCCTTAGTTGCAACAAAATAAAATTGACACGTACACCAAATTGTTATTTAAAATATTTGTTAGAATGATGATCTTAAAGAAGATATCTATATGACTATCACTAGGGCTTGTAAGTCATGTAAAATTTGGTAAAGTTCGCTCTATTCAGAAAATCGTATATGATCTACAGAAATCACCACATGCATGGTTTAATTGATCAACAGGGATGAAGCATGGATCCTCTAAATGCCAAAATAGTCATGCTATGTTCATAAAACACGTCAAATTACCGGATTGACACAGATTGTTTATGTTGATAGTATTATTCTTACTAAAAAAGATATAAAAGAAATAACTAACGAAGAGAATCTTCTAGCAAAAGTGAGATTAAGGATTGGGGATAGCATTGGCATTTCACTGGCAAGAAAATTGTCCAATCGAGGATGACATCTTTGTTTCTCAATAAAATGTATGATTTTTATCTCCATAAAGAAACTAGGATGGCAGAATATAAAACAATGGACCAGCCAATCAACAAAATATAAAATGGGGATTAGGATTAAAATCATATTGATACAAGCAGAAATCATATAGTGGTGGAAAAATTGATTTATATAGCACAACTATAAAAGAAAATTATTTTTCAGATAAAATCGTTAATAGAACAGGAATAATACAATCCCACAAAAAATCACATGGGGCTTGTTTTATGAATCCTTCGTGTTGAAATTCAAAACAATGTGAAATTATTTTATTGATATGAAATGGGGTATAAATAACCCTAATATGAATCATAGAATAAAAGAGACAATAAAAAAGAAATAATAGAAAAGAAAAGATATAACACATAATATTTTTAATTAATTAATTCATATTAATTATTTGAAGATAAAAAAATAAAATAAAATAGGAAAGGAAATAAATTCAATCCAAAAAAATAAATCTAAATGATACCAGAAAATAAAATTATATTAGGAAATAAATCTAATCCTCATAACTTCTAACAAAAATAAATTATTTCTGAATATAACTTCTAACACTCCCCCTTAAGTTAAAACTTGATTGAAAAATATATTCAACTTGGATTTGAAAATATCAAACAATGGGCAAGAAAAGTTCTGTGAAGTAGAATATGAAGTCTTCATCCTGTGTTGCAGTTGACTTTAACTATAGTTCCTATAGTGTCTGTAGGTAAACGGAAAACTCCAACAGATAATGTTGCAGGGGAGTTTGCAGAGAAGTACACAATTTGTAGGAAAAACTAACTTTTAGTTGACTGCAGTGTCTTTGATTGCGGTTCCTTCAGTATCTGTAGGTAGGTAAAAGGCTCATAGTGGTAATGTTTTAGGGAAGTTTGCAGAGGAGTTGATAACCTACAGAAAAAAACTGACTTCCAGTTGATTGCAGTTGTCTTTGATTGCAGTTCCTACAGTGTTTGTAGGTAAGTGGAAAGCTCTTATAGATAATGTTGTAAGGGATTTTGCAGGGAAGTAGACAATCGAGAAAAAACTGCAGGGTATGACCTGCAGAAAAAAAGAAAATGCTCTAGAGATAGGCCTGTTGTAGGAAAAACCTCGAAAGGAAGACCAGTTGCAAGGAAAAACTCTAGAGAAGGGCCTATTGCGGGAAAAAACTCCGGAGGAGAGCCTGCTGCAAAAAAAAAAATTTTGGAGGAGAGGCAGCTGCAAGAAAAATGTTTCGGAGGAGGGTCTGCTGCAGAAGAAAGTTCCTGAGGAGAGGCAGTTGCAGAAAAAAAGTTTCAGAGCAGAGGCAGCTGCAAGAAAAAAGTTTCGGAGGGCCTGCTGCAGAAAAAAGTTCCCGAGAAGGGTCTGCTGCAGAGAAAAGATCCGGAGGAGACCTGCTGCAGGGAAAAGCTACGGAGGAGGTCTTGTCATAGGGAAAAACTCCGTAGGAGGGTCTGTTGTAGGAAAAAATTTCGAAGGAAAATCTGCTATAGAGAAAAGCTTAAGAGCAGAGCCTGCTGCAGGAAAAAGCTCTGGAGGAGGACTTGCAGCAGGAAAAAGCTACTGAGGATGGTCTGGTGTAGGAATGATTGTCGTAAACAATTAAACAAGGCACTTTCATGTTTGGGTTTAGTTTTAGATCTGAACCCATAGATTTGTAGCACTTCTCTATCAGATCCAAGTTTATATATTGTGTGTTGGTTGCAAGTTCTTTAACACCATGTAGAATAGCAGCAACTTTTCTACCATGCTTATTAAGAAATCCTTTATATGATAACAGGTGGTTTTCTTGCTTTAAAATGTAAGTAGATAGGATTTGGGTTGAGGATAGACCCGTAACGAATACATCACCATGTGACCAAGTCAAGTGTTTACAGAAATTTCCAAAATGTTAGCTCTTTATCCTGCAATTAGATGTCAAAACAGTAGGTATGTTGTGTTTCCAGTCCCGTTAGGAGTATTGAAGGACCAGCCACAACACTTGGAAGAAAAACTCTCCATCCTGCAGTTCTTTTGTGCTGCCAAATTGAAGCAATTAATTCATCCACAGAAACAAAATATCTAGCAAAGGTCCCCAAAAATTAGCTATAACTTAATGCCTCATTCACTGTGCTCACCAGGTCGCCACATTTGTGACCATCCACACCTTTCTCTCATAGACGCTCTTCGATCCACGACTCCTCAGCCAAGCAAGTATAGAGAAAATTGCAAAACCGCCCATGATCCCTATACCAAAAGCAAATCTATTCTCGGCAACCTCGAGACACCTCCTCAGCCACCTGCAATCATCTTCCGTAACGCCCCTAGCTTTTTAATTGAAGTTGAGCAAGAGGAAGGCAGCATCGACGAAAGATTGTTGACATCTCCACAGATTTGACATTCATTCTCGCAACTTTCATTGTTGTATCTTCGACGGGACGCCGTTCTCCGTCAAGAAGAAGCCAAGTTTGGCAGAACCTCCGATAGAGATCAGAGACATGAGATAGCTACCTGACCTATAAGACTCCAACAATGGTTAGAACATATAATTTAGATGTTATGAAGTACACCCTGAAATATTATCACAATAATGAGAACTCCGGCGACTAAAGGACTGTAAGGAGAGAGTTCCGACGGCAGGAAAGAGTTCCGACGACTAGGGCCCTGCGGGAAAGTTTATCGGTTGCAAGAAAAAATAAAGTTTTCAGGGGCAAAAGATATTCTCCTTCGCTAGAGACTCTAGCGTTTTTTTCAACGCTCTGATACCATGTTGAAATTCATAATAATGTGGAATATTTTTATTGAAATGAAAGAGAGTATAAATAACCCTTACACGAATCCTAGAATAGAAAAAGACAATAAAAAAGATATAACACCTAATATCTCCAATTAATCAATTTATATTAATTATTTGGAGATAAAGAAAACAACATAAAATAGGAAAGCCTAAAATAGGAAAGAAAATAAATTCAATCTAGGAGAATAAATCTAAATGATATCGGGAAATAAAGTTATATTAGAAAATAAATCTAATACTCATAACTTGTAACATGAATAAACTATTTCCTAATATAACTTCTAACACTTCAATATCTAAAGAAAAATCTCGGCAAGTAACTATATTATCTCATGATAGATGTGTAGGTGAACATTGATGCTAACTAGGCATTCTATCACTAGCCAGTGATCAATTATTAGATATTGTGCACTTAAATTAGCAAACTTGTAACATGAAGAAGTAAGAAACAAGTAAAGGCACAAAGTAACATTGAAACAAATTCATGGCATTATACAATGAATATGTGAAGGAATTTGACTGTATAGAATGCTACAAGAATTAAAAGGACCATCAAGTAGTCCAATGAAATTGTTGTTATTATCGAAATAAAGTTACCATCAACATGTGAAGAACTGTGTCCTTTATGATAAGACCAAGTATATAAAGATTAATCATCAGTTCATCAAGGAAAATATTGATAATATTAGATTTATTAGAATTATCGGCTTTTAATAGCCGTTACTATTATGCATTATATAGTTTCCCTTTCTCTTTATTCTGATTTTATGCCTTTGATTGTGTTTTTATTTCTTTCCTTATTTGAGTCCACTGTAATTGGGTTTAAATACCCCTCTTTGTATCAATAAGAAATAACCTGTTATATTCTCAAATTTCTACATGGTACCAGAGCCAAGATCTAACCCTAGCTGTCGTCGGTTCTCCCTGCAGGATTGCCTACAGATTATTTCGGCAGCCAGCCCTTCTCTCGTCAGAGGATTTCTTGCAGCTTATTTCCTGCAGTAAATTACTACCATTTGACCTAGATTTATTGTCAGCCAATTTTCCTGAATTTCTCAACCGATTTCCTGGGATTCCCCAGCCAATTTCCTGGAACTTCCCTAAAGTTTTTTTGTCGCTGCTCATTCCTATAGTAAATTTCTTGGTTCTGTCGCTGCTCCAAGGATTGCTTCAATCCACTGCTTTCCTTTCTAGGTTATGCCGCTGCACCTTCTGCAGCAAATTGCTTCAGTCCGCTACTCCACAAAACAACCAATTTCTGGTTTGTCGCGACCCCTTCTCTTATGGAAACTCTTCGGTCCCGACAGACTCCTGCTCCCACTCCAGTGGAAACTCTCCCGCACAGTTGTCTCCCATGAACGGTAACCCGCTTAGCTCTCCCGTGAAAATTTCTTACAGCTTTTCACTGAAGTAGTCTCCCTTGAGGGTTATCCAGCGTAGCATCCTTGCAGCATTCCTACAGCCTTCTTGCAGTCATCCGTTAGCAATGACTTACAAATCTATCGATGTCTCAGAATCCCAGCTATATTTCTTTTGGCTCAACCAAAATCATATCAATCATGCTCATCCCTCGTCCATACCACCTCAGACCAATCCTTCCACTTGTGTTCACTGTCAAAACACAATTACACTCGGACAAATGTTGGAAACTTCACGGTAAACCAGCATATAAACCTTCGGCCAAATCCTCTACTACCAAGGGTCTTATGAAAATGTCTGAATCTACCATGATTCAACCAACTCTTACCCGGAACATCCTGGAATTCTCTGAATCCCTGAGAAACCAGATGGAACAAATAATTAAGCTGCTTGAAGCCAATCAATTCTCTGCGGGTGCTTCGACCTCCCACATCCGACAATATACTCTTTCAAAGGTTCTCACGATTCCTTCCTTCTCTAGACCGTGGATTATTGATTCAAGTTCCACATATCACATGAATGGATGCTCGCAAGCTTTCTCAACTTACCATCCGTGCTCTGGGAAAGATACTGCTAGAATTGTCGATAGCTCATGTAGTTTCATTGCTAGTAAAGTGTCTGTTGTACTAAAAACGGGTCAAACTCTTGAGTCTGCTTTACATGTTCCTCTGTTGCAATGTAACTTGTTATCTGTCAGCAAGTTGACAAATGATATTTATTACATGGCTAAGTTATCTTCTGATGATTGTGTTTTCGTGATCATCAGGGAGGAAGACTGGAGATGCTACTCAACTACTTCCAAGAGAATGATATGGTGAGTTAGGGCACACCTCTCAAGAGCTATAGTTTATCTCGAGTTATTGAAAGTCTCATGTTGTTGTATTATTATTTGAGTCATCCTAGTTTCCAATATTTAAAAAATGTGTATCCTTTGATGTTTTTATTTGCAAGACATGTCATTTAGCCAAACATCATTGGGTCTATTATCCACCCCACGCACCTTCCGCTCCATTCTCTCTCATTCACAGTGACCTATGGAGACCCTCTCGCACTCCTAATTCACCAATAAATGATGGTTCCTGACTTTGATTGATGAACACACTCAAATGACGTTGGTCTAAATTTTAAAAGACAATTGAAGGTTGTTATCACCTTCCAAAACTTCTACAGCTTCATTTTAACTCGATTCAAAACTCATACTCAGGTCCTTCAGACAGATAATGATCGTGAGTTTTTCAACTGTATTATGGGTGGTTTCTTGGTAAGAGCATTCTTCATCATAGCTCGTGTAAGGACACTCAACAAAATGAGATAGCCGAGAGAAAAAACCGTCACCTTCTTGACGTTGCTTGCTCAATTATGTTTCAATCCAATGTCCCAAAACGATTTTAGAACGATGTCATTTTCATTGTTACCCATCTCATAAATAGAGTCCCTTCTAAAATTCACAAATTCCAAACCCCCCTAACCGTCCTTATATCATGCTTCCCTGTCAATCGGGTCTTCTCCACCGTAGATCCCAGGATTTTTGGGTGCTCTTCTTTTGTTCGAAACATTACCCCCAATCGAAGTAAACTTGATCCCAAATCCATAAAATGTATCTTCTTTAGGTACTCTGTTACTCAAAAGGGTTATCAGTATCTTGATCCTACCACTAACAAAATCTATGTGAGTGATGATGTCTCCACCTTTGAAACCGTTCCTATTTTCCTAGCTTAGACCTAAGTGAGCTTGAGCTCAGGTTCTTAGACACCATCCCTTATCCTACTCCTATGGATGTTTGCCCCATTATTCTCGTCATTGAGGAGTCCCTTGATTCGGTAAATGCATCATCTCCTCCTCACACTATTCGTATCTACACTCAGCGCACGCGTTCCAATGCTCCTACTCTGAAAACCGCTACCTCCTTACAGAACCTTGACTCCCCTACGGGCAACATTCTCAACATGACCCCTCCTCTAAATGAGGAAGTGAGTTCTCTGAGTAATGCATGCAATCAGACATGTTCCCTCTATTTTATGGCAAAATATGTCTTTTTCCGCAGTCTATCGCCGACTTACAGAGCATTTGATTGCACTGACGGATCATCAGATCTCAGCTACTATTAAGGTTTCTCTTGCTGATCTAGCCTGAAAAATGACAGTAATAGAGGTGATGAATGCCCTTTGGTCGAACCATACATGGGATGTTAATCTTCTTCAGGGTAAGAAAGTTGTGGGATGCTGATGGATTTCCAGCACCAAGGTCAATTCTGATGGATCCTTTGAACGCAACAAGACATGACTGGTCGTGAAAGGGTACTCACAGACCTACGAAGTTGACTATGAAGAGACATTTGCTCGAGTTTTCAAGTTAAACACTAATCGGGTCTTGTTGTCCCTTGCGTTGAATCTAGATTGGTTTTTATTCCAACTAGATGTTAAGAATTGCATCCTGAATGGAGAGCTTACAAAAGTGGTATACATGCCTCTTCCTCCTGAATTTGACTATACTGCCTCCAGAGGGCAAGTGTCCAGGCTGCGTAAGTCTCTCTATGGGCTAGTTCACATAGGTGGTTGTAAGTCATGGTTTCACTCAAGCTCAATAGATCACACTCTTTTCTTTCGACATTGCTCCAATGGTCAGGTAGCTATCCTTATTGTCTATGTTGATGATATTGTTCTTACAGGCGGCAACGATTTCCCAACATTAGATATCTTCAAAGACATTCTTGCTAAGTACTTTGAAATGAAGGACTTGTGATCTCTCCATTACTTCCTAAGCACGGAAGTGGCTCGATCATCTTGAAGCATTTGTCTATCTCAACGCAAATATGTAGTTGATCACTTGACAAAGAATAATCTTCTTCTGTGCAAACTTGTGGTTGCCTCTATGGATCCCAATAAAAAGCTACCTAACATTCATATTGTTATGTCTGTCAATAAGACTCACTACCAGCGCCTTGTAAGGAAACTCATTTATCTCGCTCATACTAGCCCCGACATATGTTACACAGTTGGTATAGTGAGTTAATTCATGCATGACCCTTAGAGCAAAATCTCCAAGTTGTCCATCGGATCTTCCACTATTTAAAAGGTAGATCAGGCTTAGGTTTGTTTTTCTCTCGTCACACCTCTCGGTCTATTGTTGTTTATACAGATGTTGATTGGGTCAGGACGGTTTATGATCGATGTTCCACCTCGGGGTATTGCTCATTTGTATGAGGAAGTATTATCACGTGAAAAAGCAAAAAATAGTTTGTGGTTACCCGGAGCAGCCGGCCCATGCCCTTCTGAATATGTGAAGCCCTCTGGTTACGTATCATGCTTTGTAAGCTTCGTATGTCAACCTCCATCTCGCTGCAGTTGTTCTGTGACAATAAGGCCACCATCAGCATGACTCACAATCAAATCTAGCATGATCGTACCAAACATGTGGAGATTGATAGACACTTCGTCAAGGAAAAGATTGTGTCTGGGAAAATTTATGTTTCTTTTGTGCCCTCTAGTGATCAACTAGCAGATACTCTCACCAAGAATCTTTCTCATCCTTTGTTCGATGACTTCAAATCCAAGTTAAACATGATTGACATCTATGCTTCAATTTGAGGGAGAGTATTAGATTCATTGGCTTCCATAGTTGTTATTATTCTGCATTATGTAGTTTCTTTTTTATCTTTATTGTGATTTTATGTCTCTGATTGTGTTTTTGTTTCTTTCTTATTTGAGTCCGTTGTAATTGGGTTTAAATACCCTTCTTTATATCAATGAGAAATATTATGCTCTATTCTAAAATTTCTACAAATAATAATACAATCCAACTTATTTACAATCACTCTAATCTTTAGACAACTGATATTCTCATTAAGGACAACTTAACGGTCAGAACTAAAACTTGAGAACATTTGATATCTACCATCAAATTTCCTTGGGAGTATTGGATGTTGTTGGAATGCATGGATTGCCTTATCTGTCCACTAGCAACTGTCCAAGGGGATTCCATTTGACTTTATCTAGCTCACCGATTTAACGCATCATTCCTTCCTTTTGTAGCTTCATCCAACCTGATAAACAAAAGCATTGTTCTTTCCTTCTTTGTGTATGATTGAATTTAATAAAGATAAGAATTCAAATATTCAGATCATGTCTAATTATATTTTCTTTCCTTACGGTCATTATTGTTTAATAAAGTATTTATTTGTTGTGCATGGGAAAACCTTGGATCACCTTGTTCTCTTTTCTATTTAAGCCTAGCTTATACACCAGAATCAATGAAAATTTAAACCAATTAAATCTTCCACATTTACCACAACCAAATTCAAGCAAGCATAAATATTGAAGTAAACCTTAGACATTATATTTAAGATAATCTTACCACCAAGGCTCTTCGCAGCATCTTTGAGGCACCCTTTAAAATATTGTTGAAGGACCTCCAAGCTAATTATTTTCTCAGCCTTGCCTCGCTTCCTCCCTGCTACTTCATTGGTAATGATTGTCGATGCAGGAATACATCCATTCTCATGCAAGGTAGTGCTCTTTTCAGAATTAATGCATGACACCAAATGCTGTTCTGGTGTACTATGATCAGTATTACACTTGCACTCCTTTTCATGTTGGCCTTCAAGGGTATTGATCGTAGGCAATGCATCTTGAACATGCTGCATTTCATGATTTGCATAGGAAATCATGTCTATAAATTCAAAAGGTTGACCTTCTACCTCTGCACCAATAATCACCTTTAAGCTCTGAAAACTCTGCTTCAGCAACGTTGATATTGATTCCAACAGAGCATGCTGCCTAATGGGGTCCTTGCAGTCTGATGGCAGAAAGAACTCTGCAATGTAAACATCATCCTCTGAATGGGAACTCCGGAGGAATAGAGCAAGACAACTTCCTAAACCAAACATCTGTGCATAGTGAACCAGTGGATACTCAGTCTTGCTGAACTTGGTGATATCGCTGCAGAAACAAGAGTGTTTGGCAGCAAATGCTCGCCCTACAACACCTTGACCCTTCTGCAGACGTTGCTCAGAACAAGCATCCCTAAATCCCCACATGTGAGCATCTACAACATAGAATGCTGCACCAGACGTTGACATGCAAACCTGACCCATGCAACTTCCATCACAGGTTGGACTATCACGATGTGCAAGAATATTGTCATGCTGGCATGGAACCCAAGTCTGAGCAAGAGGTAGCTTCTGAGCCTCACAGACTACGGTTAAAATCTCCAGAATTTCAACAAGAGCAGCATGGCGTCCCTCATTGCAAGACTGTTTAAGATTTGATATCAAATAGAAGAGCCTTCAGTGATGCAGAATACTAAAATAAATTAAAATAAAAACAATAATGTAATTGCAACAAACTTGAATACTCTGGTCCTCCAAGATTTTTGAGCTTCTCAGGTTTACCGCCTGCAGCAAACTGTCAATAGGTTACAAGTAGAACAAGGTGCCATAATTAAACAAATAATATAGCTAGTTACTATTCAATCGATTCCTACGTAACTGAAGATGAATGTCTTCTTTGCAACAAATCAGTATATAAAAGAGGAGATATGAAACAATAGCAGAATTGATACAATCATAGTAATGTTTATTCAGGTTATACAATTGTCAAAAAAGAGACAAAAAACTCACCCGAACTTAGTTTACATAATGCAAATTTCATTTTTCAATTAAAATAAATTTATAAAATTTTGCATAATGCAAGATGTTAACCAATTAATAATTTTTTTTTAATATAAAGCGCACAAAGCTACAAAATCTAGCAAATCCGTACACCCAGTATTGCCTCTGCCAAGGCACCTAGTCTCACTACTAACCATGACGAACCAAAAAGATGAATTCTAAGCAAGTTTTCAGATGAAGAGAGTTAGTTTTCCAATCAAATTAAAGTCGGCAGAGGATAAGATGAACTAGTTATCATGTACATGTCGCCAAAGCAGATTAGTATTTAGTATGTTTCCTCTATGCTTGACAAATGCTTCCGTGGCCCCGACTTCACATGAATTCTTAAAAGCAGCCTAAGTCACAACTGCCCAAGTTTTAATGATACACTCTAACTCAAAAAGAACTCACCAATGACTTGACCCAAACTCATCTATAAAACTTGTCATGAATTTTCTATCTTTAAAACTTGTCATGAATTTTCTATGTATTTTGATAGCTACAAGCTACCTAAACTAATACCACATCAATTATTTATGTATTTTGATAGCTGCAGAGCTAGCTAGACAAATTTATTTTATGCAAGCATTTGTTGATCCTTATATATAATTTTACTTGTATTGCTTAGATGCAACCTTTCCTATAGCATTTTGACTCAATTCAAACCAATAAATGAAGCGTCAAAGTGCGAATCTAACACATTCAATCAATCGCAGAATTATTGAACTTTATTACAATATAGTGTAATACTAATGCTTCTCTCTCTAAGTTCTTTTTTTCTCTCCCGCTTTTCTCACTTGTTCTATATCTATTCATGTTAGCAACGTTCTCATGTCACCCATAAAAAGATTTGATCCAACATCTTCTAAGGCGCAACAAGGGTAGATCAGTGCCAATAATTCGAATTCAAGTGAAAGAGCGATTGAACGATAAAGAAAGATCAACCCTAATGGAGAAAACTATTTCATTAATCTACAACTAAACCAAAGGAGGAAAGATTAACAAGATATAGTCGAGGAACTTTAAAGTGTGTTCCAAAAACCACTCCAATTGAGGAAATTGCTAAAGATTGAACTTTAGAATCTATAATTTACAGACAGATACCAGGTTTGAGTAGCACTGACATCAATCAAAGAAGCTTGGCATCATGAGAGTAGTATTAAGACACTTCAACCTCAAATGGTCAAGAAGTGTAACGAAGGGCCATCGATTTCATTTTATGGGAAAATTACTCAATATTACCTCCAAAAAAGATCAAAAACCTCTATTCATATAAGAGAAAAATGAATTTAGCAGACTTTGCTTACTTGAAATCATCACAACTAATGAAAGTTAATGACTCTTTAGAATGCTGACTAATTTTTACTATGTTCGAGTCATAGTTAAGGTGAATATCCTGACTTCCTGATAAAAGTAAAACTTCCTTTTTTGAATTTAAAAAATTAATAGTTGCTCAGTTTGCTAGCGATTAAAAGCTCTTCAAGAATTCTTAGTCACCATTAACCATAAAAAAACGATGAAAACCCCTAAGGACTTTTAGCATAAGTAAAGTAAATTAATTGCAGCTAGCTATATTAAAAGCTTTATCGACTCTGGGTTTATGAGGACCATGTTAATGCACACTCAATCAGATCAAGAATAAAGGTCAAGTTGTTTAAACTCACCAATAGTTATATAAATACTGATGCATATAATAGCATGCTGATTGCTTTATCATAAAGTTAACTAGTGATTTTAGATTAATAGGAAACTCAAGGTTATTTTCTAGGGTCCATCGAAGTAGACTAAGAAATAATTTGAGGTTGATCAAGAAACTATGGTAACAACAACACAAATAATAATCTTAGCATCATGATTATTGTCGTAAGAAGCTTGAGAAAAACACAAGAAAGAGGCGTCCACCTCATCCATACACAACATTCACTCAAAGAGTTTCAATGTCTATAATTATTGAAGTCATTCATGATATGAATTATTTTTTATGACCAACACCAATAAGGTTTAAAGCCCATGCCCAAGGCCCATAAAAATTTATGTTTTTCATAATAAACAATTATCAACACTTAAAAAATCTAACTGAAGAATTAATTAAGATTACTGAAGGAGGAGTTGATAAAGCACTAATAATAAAGCAACAAATAAACAAAAGTTTTCATAAACAATTCTTTTGAATGGGGTAGTTCTAGTAACAAAAGCAAAAGCCACAAAGCAATAAGCCTCAGATGACTTTAGTCGAGAGAGGTTAACTTGGCTAGAATATCAAGATCTCTAACACATAAAAAATTGTAACAATCTTCATAATTACCATAACTGATGTTAAAATAGACTAATAAATGGAAATTCAATAATGAAGTCATCATGATTGTAATAGCCAACATTCCACAATCACATAAAAAAATCCTATTAATATCGGATTTTGAAGTTTATTCGAGAAAATAAACCTTCATTATTCTTTATCGACACTCAATGTTGGGGGACATTTTTTTATTTTTTATTTTTTAGGAAACATGAGAAAACAAAAGGGATAATACTATTGATTACATATTGAAAGGAAAAATGAAAATATATTGCTATGTCAGTTTCATCATATTGACACCCCAATGACATTGACAACATTAGTCAGTCCCACCTAAACACATTTAGAGAGATAGTTTCAATTTACCATTTCATTGTGAAATTGTTAAAAGGTGGATGAGTCATCACTATCCAAGAAAATCTATTCAAGTATAGAGCATGTTATTTGAAAGTTTTTGAAGGAGTTCAAGAAGTGGTTATACAACTCGATGTTCAAAGAAGAGATTAAATGTCAAAGATTATTCAAGTCGCAAATTTTTAAGTACAACTTTTACTCTCAAAATTAGCATTTCATTTTATTTTGATTTAGAAAAAAGAAAAATGCTCAACAATCCCCAATCAAATACTGAGAATTGTATTTGTTCGATAGTTGACTACTCAATATAGAAAAATTTGAGTCCATCAAACAACAACTTTAATAAGTAGCTACTTCCATACTTGACCCATTCGATGTGAAGTCCAAAAAATAATAGAATCATGTTCTATCGAAGAGGTACAGTACAAATATTCTATTTCAAAAGTGACAATGTTTTAAAATGGAAATAAAAAAACGAGAATGTATGTGGTCATCACAAACCTCAATTCAGCTTGCCTAAAAAATAGTTATCCACTTCTTCAAAAAAATGCACTAGTCAACTACAAAGTTGATACTCCAATTATGAGCTTTCTTGACATATTTTCAAGTTAACATCAAACCAAAGTACACATGGTCAATTGTGGGAAGATGGAATTTATAACTAGAAATGGTTTGTGATGTTACAATGTCATGTCATTTGACCTATCACAAGAAGATGGATTATGTTATAAAAGATTAAAAGGTTAAAGCACTGCATTCTATCTTAGCGACATATTAGTACAAAACAAAATTCTGACATATATCCTAGATTTAGAAGAGATCTTTAAACTTTCAAAAAGTATAATATGCTTGTTAACCCTCTAAGTTATACTTAATAGTGTTAGGCTTGGCAAATTTTTTATTTTTGTGCTTACCCTCTAAGCATCAAAACAAATCCAAACAATATAAAAGCAATCTTAGAGATCCCCATAAAAGCCCCCAAAAAAAATGACTTATCGAGAATTGCATGTTTAATAAGTTATTTCATCTCGAAATACAGAGATAAATCTTAGCAAATTTGCAAAACTGCCAAAAATCAAAATGCATATCTAATGAAATGATAACTGTGATTAAACTTTTCTAAACACTGCCTTCCACATCACCATTACTCTGAAGTCATCAACCAAGAGATGAGTTGTTGTCTCTTGTAGTGGTCAATTATACTTTGATCAAAGAAGAAACAAAAAATAATGATAAATTTACTATGTCGGCAAACACTCAGCATTATGGAATAAGGATAACCCATCATGGAGAAGCTAGCCTGGGCTTTAGTCATTCTGCACTACAATTTTTCCCTTACTTCCAAGAGAATCTAGTTCAAGTTGTCATTGATTATTGAGTCTTAAAAATTTTAAAAAACCTAACCACCGTCAAAGTCTTCTAAAATTATTTGTGGAATTAAGCAAATTTCGTATTTCTTATATACAAAGGACCACCATCTAGGTGCAAACGCAAGTTGATTTAATGGCTGATTTTACTTTATTCAAAAGAAAAAAATGACAACGACAAACCTACTCCAAACTCCTTATGTTTATGATGCTTCAAGCATCCAAGGAAATGGATTCTGAATTATGCTAAAAAGCCAAGCTAGAATTAAACTAGGCCATGTAGAAAAAAATTATCTTCAAATTGCACACAATCGGTTCAAATAAGATGCATTGCTGGAAGGAATATGTTTTTGCGCTAAGTTTTGGAATAAAATATTTGGTTAATTTTTCACACTCTTAATTCATAGGTGAGAAGAGATGGACCCAAGTGTATCTCAATGTGGCCAATTTCCCACCATGATTTTGACATATTTTTATTAATGGTGGGCAATTTTGTCATTTGCCCCATTAAAACAATGTATTGCCCATATGGCCATCTCCCAATTTTGTCATTTTCCCACTAAAAAAAATGTAGTGCTTGCGCATGCTAGGGCTCTCCTCTGTCTCGCTTCTTCTCACGTTCCACCAAATAGAAATATTGACCCACAAACACAGAACGCCACAACTCACAGAGTGAATGACAGTTGCAACATGCTGGCTCGAGCTTACGACCGGCTTTGGACTTCCATCCCTTCATTCCTTGCTCCTGGAGTTTTAAGTTCTCGTAATTGTTTTATTCTTATTTTATTATCAGCATGAAATGGCGCAATTGTTTTTATAGAACTTAATTTGGCCAAATACTCGATTTTATACAGTAATTTAAATCTTTGTTATTTGCAAGATTAACATTATTATAGAGGTGGTTGTTTGGTGTCTTTTTTTTTCTTTTATGAGAGGGGCAGGATTTAAGCTTTTAATTAGATACTCCTAAGACAGCAATTTGAGATTTTAAACGTTAAGTTCTGGTTAAATCTATTAATAAATAATATAAGGATTTATGAAAATCTTATCGTTTATAGGATGTAATGAAATTAAAATTTTTTTTCTAATAATTTTGAATTCTGATATAAATGATTGAACTACAAGATCTAGCAATGCCTCCGCAAACTAAAATTCAAAACATTATTTCTCACTATTTTAATTTTATTGCAAGTCATCTTGTGATCATATTAATATTTCAAACTTAGGTCATAATTAAAAAAAATAAAAATAGAATACATTTCAATTAAAAATTAATATTAATATAAAATAAATTTATAAACAATGCTTAATTATTAATTTCTAACAAAAATTATTTCAAAAGATGATTATTAAAGTATTTTTAAAGGGGAAAATACGTTAAAGAGGACAAAAAGTGTATCGTATTAAAAAATTTAAATTATTAAGGAACATGAATTGGATATTTATAATAAAAATATAAAATCAAAGGACCAACCTAAAATCTGCTTACATAAGTATATATAATTGTTTAGTTTTCATATTTTATTGAATGGCTTGATACAATGATAGTTTGAAAAAAGGAGGAAAAAAGGGATGAGAGACATTCTGAGTTAAATAGTGTTGATATTTTGTATATGTTGCCTTTGGACTAATTATTTTACTTTAGCAAGCCACAAGAATTATATATAGGAAATGTAAGTTTTAACAATCTAATAGGATGTTAGTTGTTCTTGAATTAAAAATATTTATTCTATAAGTACTTAATGCAGGAATATTATTTTATAATTGTTTTTTAATAAGTACTGAAATTATCTTTTCAATGATGTCGTTTGTCAAAGTTTATGTATATATGCAGTTTAATTTAATCTGTAATAAATTTGCCCACCATCAAAAGAAAGAATGATTCCGCTCTTGTAATGGTGAGTAGAGCAAATGGGCAAAATGAAGCTAAAGAGATAACGGTAAGATATGTGCTTGAAATAAAAACTAAGATGAAAATATTTGAATATTTCAAAATAGAACAAATCCACATAAATTAAAACCACTTGTCATCTTTATCTTATGAAATGAAATTGGTACCAACTTTAAAACTTACTCATCAAAGCATTGAAAAATAGCTGGGAAATCACACCTACTTGGATTGATCTATTTGTTGAATACATAGGAAAACATAATGCCAACTATAAAGTTAAGAAAATTTTAAAATATAAAATATTCAAAATTTATTGATTAATGGAGAGTAGTTAAAAAAATTGGCTTCCACCAACCTCAAATATTTCTGAGAAATGAAACTGTATATATCTTGCAAGAAACACATTCAAGAGAATATAGAAGTCAAAACATATGGAAGAATTTTAGCCAATAAAATTTTGAGATAATGCCATCTGTAACTAATCTTGAGAAAATATGCAACGAATATTCATAACAATGTATACAAGGACAAAAATTTGTTTTGATGCCTCCAATTTTCTCATAAGTTACAACTAATTTCTAATCCAAGTTATTCCCTCTTATGAAAAATTTACATAAGTTACCCCTAGTTGTATAACCAGTGGTAAGAAAATATTTAACCTGTGATAATTGACTACTTCAAGAACGAATTGGTGCAAAATTTTAGTGAAAGTCACCATTGAAGTTGTTCATAACTATATCTGAACCAAATAATAATTATAAATATAGCTTATAAATGGTGAGAATCAACACATTCATTTTTTTGACAAAATAATTAAAGATTACAGTGAAAAATAGGGCACCAAACTTAAATTCTCCTTAGTGTATTATCCAAAAACAAATGAATAAATTGAAGTAGCAAATAAAATGACTCTAAATTGTCCGAGGAAGAAACTTTTCTTTTCTTTTCTTTCTTTCTTTCTTCTTTTTTTTTTTTTTTTTTTTCAAGGAAGAAAGTTGAAAGTGTAAAGGGTGAGGTTCCAAATTTCACCACCAATATTATAAGCTTTGAGAACTACTTGGGAAAATAATTAAGTTGTTTGATTTAGAAGACTAGAATTGAAATTCAAATTAAAGTTGGCCAACTTCAAAGTAGCAAGTCAACACATCAGAACTTAGATCAACATCATAAACTACTATTTCAAATTTATAAATTTCAATCATTAATCAACATACCAAAATGTAAAATTTATTATTTCAAGGTTCAACTACAAGGATTTTTTTCTAAAGATAAATGAATATAGAATTGTGCCAAGAATATTTAAAATCCCCAAGCCAAACTCCCCACACTAAGGTATGATTTGTATTGACATTGAGAAATGATTATCCTGTTAAAAACAAAAGCTTTGACTTAAAGTGAGGTCATTCAAGCTGATGAAACCTCTAAAGATACATGATAAATAAAATTAAATAAGAATTTAAGTCTAATTAAAATTTTCCGAACTCACGAAATAAGACAATATATTTCAAGAAGCCATTCAACAAGATTTTTATAAAAAATAATATATTTAGGACAATTACTAGCTAGCCAAATCAATATTTTTTACTCAACATCACAAGTTATTCAACTTTATTATGCTCATTCGACTCAATAACTTATGGATACTTGGTTTAATAACTCATCCAATTCAATAACTCATGGATACTTGGTTTAATAACTAATACAATTCAGTTGCATAACTATAGAGAAAACGAAAGACAGTACAGAAGGCAGCAATAGTAAAACAAAATCATTGTTCATCAATTTTCTATTTGAAGTGTTTGAATGTAAAACGTACAAGGGAGGAAAAAGCATTAGTTCAGCCGGTCAACTTCATTATGCATTACTACCTTCTTCTTCACCAATAAAAATGAGTTAAGAAGAAGATTCAATGCCGGAATGGAGCATTTATAAGTTCTCAACCGTACTAAACTTATGCTCCAATCAGCAAAATTAAAAATTTTTTTCTAAACAAAATTTTAAACAGTTATAGGCTTAAAAGATATTCTCTTAATAAAAGCCTCTGACTTGATGAATTAACTCAAAATGTTAGCAGTTGAATCCAAGTGAATGTTCTCGAATACCTGCAGAGCCTTTTTCAAAAAAACCAACTCAACATTTACTTTTCTTAAGCTTGCAACTTCATCGTCAAGTTGATCAGCCCATAGTAACATTAGTTCTAGCTCATACTGAGAATGCCCCGAGGTTAGTCGCCATAGCCAAAAAAGCTTCCTTTTCAACTAGGCTACCGTTTAAGGCATCAGTGCCATTGGTAGTTGGTAGCTTCTGTTTCAAGCAATCTTCACTTTCTCTAAAAATTTTATTAGAATTTCTTATAAATTTGATACAGGTAACTCCTGTGATTTCTAGCCAACATAGAATTTGTTTGCCAACTGATCGCGTTAGCTTTCACTACAGCAAGGAGTAATTGGACAGGGAACATGGCAGCAAAAGTTAATTTGATCTTTAGCCAACTGGAATCAACGTTAAAGTGGACTTCTGCTGTTGCACATTTATCCCCTAATTTGAAAGCAAATCGCACTTCCTCATCACAGAAAGATGGCCTTACTTGCCTAAGTTTCAAAGTTACTCAGCAGCTTAAAGCACAGCACCAAAAACTTCATCAAAGCGCATCCTTTATTAGAAATTGTCATGATATCTTTGTATTTTGCTAGCTGCAAGATATCCATACTTACCAATTTTACCACAAGCATTTTGCTAAGTCTTGCTATATAATTGTATTTGTATTTCATATATATAATCTTTCATGTATAATATATGTAATACCCAATTGTGGCTAAATCAGGTAAATTAATTATATTTCAAAATATAAACAATTTTTCGTACCTCCTTAAATGTATCTATTTATTTTTTATAAAATACATACTATATCGATTAAATTGATACATAATATTATATATAAATTATTAATATAATAGGTTTTATAAAAATAAATAAATTAATTAAATAAATATTAATTACTAATCTAACTAATCATTGATTAATTAATATCGGTTATTGTATGAATAAGAGATTTCCACCAAAATATACATGCAACAACTTGATCAATTTGAGGCAGCTACAACTTAATAATAAGCTGCTGCGCAGCAACTGTCACAGAAAGCTGATTGTTTGTTTGTTTTTTGTTATTTTAAAACAGTTGTGCTGCAGCTGTTTCTGGACAAATGATCATTCTGCCCCTGTATAGTAATGTTGTTTGCAACAGAACTGTCATATTAATATATTTTATACTTTAGAAGCAAAAATTCATTGTAGAACATAACAAAAAAAGGATATACACCTCACTTAACCGAAAGTATCATAATTACTAAAATTAATAAAAAGATTATTAAAATAACATTTAATAATATGATAATATTATTTTTAAAATGCAGAAGATATATGTCATGAGCTAAGCCGTCCTCCGGGGATTCTATGCATGCTCGCTTACTGTCGACGGTGGAATCTTCCACACACCGGCACATCAAGCAACAACATATCCACCACACCACCAGCACTCCCTCTACACATCAACAGCTCCACACAAACACAACCACACACTAACCAGCACCTGAACAACGACACACCAACACCACATAGAAACCACCACCTCCTCACAGTAACACACAGACACCACACAGACACCACCACCTCCTCTAGGCACCACCACCTCCACACTAAAACCTCTACACACTGGCACATCAAGACACCAACACATCCACCACACCACCAGCACCACCTTTACACACCAACAGCTCCAGACAAACACAACCACACATTAACCACCTCTACACACAGCACCACCTCCACACACTAACATTGTTATTAACAAATGGAGCACTACCCTTTCATCCATTTTTCAATTTCTTGCTGCCATGAAAGCTTTAATGATAAAATCTCAACTCATATTTAAATCATACACAGCACCAGAAACATTGTGATTAACAAATTCAACACCATCTTTCAATCATTGTTCAAATTCCCACTAAAATATCCAACTTCATGTTAAAATTTCAAGCCATGTTCAACACATAAACAACAACCGAATATTGTCATTAACAAATCCAACATATACTTTCATCCATTGTTCAAATTCCCACGGAAATATCCAAATTTATGTTAAAATCCCAAACCATATTCAACACATACACAACACCCAAAATATTACTTTTAACAAATCCAGAACCAACTTTCATCCAATTTTCAAATTCACAGTGAAATATCAAAATTCATGAAAAAAATCAAAGCTCACCGCAAAGCACAAACCATTCGCGACAAAGATATTGAGTAGCACTGCTTAAGGTTCTAAGTATGTAATTATCTCAATAAAACCAAAAAATTTAGATCAAATCCACAAACCAAACAGACCACATACAGGGCACCTGAAGCATTGCTAACAACAAATCAAGCACCAAAAATCCAAAGCTCATCGCAAAGCACCAATCTGAACAACATTGACAACTGAAATCACAAATCACAGAGCTTCAAAAGAATGAACCAAATTCAACATGAATGTAACATGAAGCATCAAAATCATCAACAGAGCATATCAAACCGAAAATCACCAAACCGAGTAAACAAAGAGAAATCAAGGAGAGGAAACCAACAACCATAATGGGCAGGAGGTGAATAATAGAGAAGATAGGTAAAAGAGAGAATATCGCACAGAGCTCGTAATGCGCATAACCACTAAACCGAGCCGAAGAAGAGTAGAGAGAGGGAAAGAGAGAATAGATTGCTCATCGCAATAACCACCAACCAATGAAAAAGAACCACCACACAAAGCACAGAGTGCACAAAACCACCAGATCGAGCGAAAGAAAAGGGAGGAGAGGGAGAAGTATGTAAGGGTCACATGAACAACCACTCACAACCAACAATAGCCAACCGAAAACAACGTCTAGCCACCGGAGCCACGGATCCAAGGGAAAGAGGTACCTAGGGAAGAAGAATTACGAGAGAGGGAGCGTGGTCGAGAGAGAAGAAATGTAAGATATGGATCCCGGAGGTGAAATGCACAGAAGAGAGGGGCCTCGAGGTAAAACGCGTATGAAGAAACGCAGGCAGCGGGGGTGAACTCACGATCACGTTTTACGTAAATTTTTAATGGAAGTCGACGCCACGTCGTAGATTCCAAACGGCGAATTTGACATTTTTAAAACATGTCGCGGGGCAGACGTTGCCCCAAAAGAACCCAGAATTATATTCCTTAATTAAAATTCTAATAAATCAAGTTTATTCAACCTTTTCCCCTATAACCTCTCCCGTAAAGCCTCTACTTGTGAGAGGAGACAAAGGCGGAACTTGGGAACAACGGGAAAGAAGGTTGTTGATCTCGGTACAGAAGCACGGTGGAAAAACCGAAGAGCATAGCAAGTTTTGGGAGGTTTTAAGGTGAGAATTATTTATATGGTGGTAATGGGATTCCAATATATGCATTTAACATTCATTTAAACTAATAAATTAACTTTTATTCCTTTAATTTCTTATCGTGTCATGAGCCGGAGGCAAAACTCTGGAAATAAGAAAATGTAAGTTGTACTCACAGGTAGGTAAATTGGAATTAAAAAATGAATTTTTAAGCGACGTATTAAAGGTGATAAGATAAGAAATCTAGATATATATTTTTTTGCATATACTCTTATGCTAATTTTAATTAAGCAAAGAAGTGCCATTTTTATCTCTTTCCAAATTTTGATGTCATGCAGCAGCCATGTTTGGGTAAATGGTTGTGTAGGTGGATGTGAAGGAAAAATGGGAAACATAAGGAGTTTATAAAAAATATATATCTAAATGTCAATATAATATTCATTTGGTTTTTTTTAATGAAGTTCAACTGGTCTATTTATTTTTTAGAGCAAGTTTTGGGTTATGGAAAATAAAAGAAAGGGATTTACTAATTTGTGCATATCACACATAAATGCATAAATACATTCATGCATATCATTAAAACCATAATAATTGACATGTGTTTATTGAATTGTCATATGAACACATACACTTTTGCAATAAATCATTAGCTTAATATCCTCAAAATTGAGTATATAGTTAGCAATTTGACCAAAATATGCAATACAACAGTAGTTGGTATGGCTATGTACTTGTCGTATCCTAATTGTGTTTATAATCTAGGCTTGTGCAACATATAGCATGATTCAATATAGCTCTATGACTGTAACAATAGGTGATCAAAACTATGATTTTATTGTGTTACTGGCATCTATTTTGCCAAAGATTTTAAAATAGAAAGCCTTTTGAGGATAAGTAGTTAGGGATTTATACTCTCTTTTCTACATATTATTATTTAACATGTTTATTTCTTTATATTGAGTACTCTATTATGTTCTATGATTAATAGTACCAATATTACTTGTGATGAAAACTAGGACCTTAATTAAATATCATTCACTCATAGGTCTTAAAAACACTAGTCTATGATCCGAGTAAAAATATTAATTGAGTATATGAGTTATCAAGTTGAAAATAGACGGCAGCATGTCATCCTCGAGCCTCTCTAACATACCTGTCATACATAACATAGAGAATATGCATATAGCATAAGATTTAATTTATAATAGATAACTTAGACGCATACACTTATGCATATGCCTACTTCATCTAGCGACCTATAGAGGGCATTTGCCATTCTTCTCCATTTAACTTTGACCAGCCGTCTAGTTTTATATGTGACTAGATGGTTAGGTGGCATTCATAGCCTATACATGACTTCTTAAAAACGAGCCATCAAATTTATAATTTCTAATTTTTTATATCTTCTTCACCAAATAAGGTAAGTATTGGGCTTATTGATCAAATCATCATGGAAGCTTGAACCCAAATATACAAGTCAATAGTTGAAACCAGCTCAGTACTCACCAAGGTTAAGGTAGCCCAAATTTTTCAGTCACCCAAATTCATCTACAATTTTTTTACAATCATCAAGGTCATTTCCCTGCAAAACTTAACCACTCAACCAAATTACTTACCAATCTAACTAGGGGTTCTCATATAGACGAAGTCATCAAAGCTGCTCAACCTCAACTTGAAACTTGGCAGGTGTTCTCGCCTATTAGACAACGATCAATGTTTAATACAAAGTTAAATATAATAAATCTTTTAAATATTTTTCGTGTAATTCTTTGTATAGCCTATTATTTACCACTAACCTTGCTCAATGCT
This sequence comes from Phalaenopsis aphrodite, assembly GCA_003013225.1. Lineage (NCBI taxonomy): Eukaryota > Viridiplantae > Streptophyta > Magnoliopsida > Asparagales > Orchidaceae > Phalaenopsis > Phalaenopsis aphrodite. Next base: position 182,963 of record NEWO01000024.1, on the reverse strand, counting down.
TACAAATATGGGTTCATTAGCCATGCTAAAGGATGTCAACTCTAGTATGTAATCCTATACTTCGACAAAAAGCCACCCCGTTGAACACTAAAATTTGTTTATGTTTTCCCCTAAAAATTCTCTCATTCCCCGCTCTTCGCTTGAAGCTTCAAGTATGCTTGCAATAGTCTTTATGTTTTCTACAAACAACAGTGATCCAGCAATCTTTGTCTCAAGCTATCTAAACACGCTTCATCTTTAAAAATGACACACAATAAACCTCACCATTTTACACATACCAATAACATTAACATCATAATATCACTGACCTTTAAATAATACAAAAGTAAGCAGGTTATAGGAAAAAAAGGAACCAAGGAAAGAATAATCACGTAAATAGATGCCAACCTCAAGAGCTTTGCACACTTTATCAACCTCTGGAGCATAGTTGACCATTTCTGATGTCGTTATAAGCTCAACAACACCAACACAGGACTGACTAGAAGGTTCAAAAACTGGCAAACCAAGACTTCCCCTTACATTGTAAAGGAGAGCATGACTGAGACGCGGGTATTCTTTGCTGCTGTAGTACTGCACATTGGGTGTCCACTCTGGCAGTTTTAACTTGAAAACCCGGCCTGGAAGGCCAAGAGCCCCATCATTATCTTCATCAAATGAAAACAAGTACATCAATGACACAGTTCGATACTGAAGGAGTCCATTAGCATCAGGATCGAGCACAAAGGGCTGCTCAGATGTCGTTAGAACATATCGGTCCCCATTCCATACAGGTACCCAAAACTGCACCAGCACACGATGATTTGTCCATTGCTTGAAATATCGTAGCGCCTGCATCATCCTCTCCTTCATCATATAGGAAAAATCAGAAACCTCTTTAATTGACGGCATTGGAGAAGACCTTATCTTGTCATTTTGCAAATTGTCATCTTCTTTTTCAGAATCAGTATGTCCTACAAAAAGAATAAAGTGACTATAAACTATCAGATTAATCTTACACTACTCCTTTCCAAAATTTTAAGCTGCTTCAAGAAGGCAGACTGATATTAAAACGATTAAAGCAATTATTGCCCACTTCTGTTACCTGCTACAAGTTTCATGAACAAAAAATACCTAACACCATCCTGCACTAATGATACCTTAAACAAAACCAAATGGAGAATCAACAAATATGTGTAAAGAAGGTCAAAAATATTATGGGGCTGACCGGTAACGGATTTAGAGCGGAATTTAAGCTAAATCTTACCAGACGATCATTTTGGACAAGATCAAAGTACTGAAATGATAAATCCGGATTTCACGGATTTCAGCCGTAAATCCCATAAATCCTAAATCCCACGAAACGATGGATTTATGGGATTTACAGCAAGAGTGATTGGCATCGCGGTGGATTTACGCATAACTTTTCAAACAGTTCAAATGGATTTGCGGGATTTAGAGAATTTGGTTGTTAAACAGTTTTTCATTCAAGATTTAGTAAATTCGGATTTATAAGATTTACTAAATTCTTATAACTTCAAATAAATTCATTACCAGCATTGGATTTAAATTTTCATGACCACAAGGGAGAAAAATAAGCAACCATCTAACCACATAATCATAAATAATCCAAGGGTCTGTTTGGGGCAACTGCAGCTTATCCAGATCAACAGTTTATCCTGATAAGTTGCTGATCAGTAGCTTATCTGGATAAGTTGGTTGTTTGTTTGGGGCAGCTGTTTGAAAACAGTTGATTTACAGTTGTTTATGAAAAAATGATCATTATGCCCTTGTTTGGTAATGCTATTTGTAACAGAATTGTATTGGCAATATATTTGATACTAAAGAAGCAAAAAACTAATACATAACTTTACAGAAAAAATATGAAACAATCCTCACTTATCAGTGAGTATCAAGATTGATAAGAAAATGAAAAATATTATTAGAAATGCAATTTAAATTATAATAACATTAATTTTGTAATCAAGACGGAGTGTGTCACAAGATACATTATCCTCCAGGGATACTGTCGAACCCCGATCACTATCGGCAGTAGTATATAGAATGAGATAAGAAGTATTCATTGGATTGGTCATTACCTATAATTTCTCAGTCCACAAAACCTCTGAAGCATCTATTGTCCACTTCACTAGATCTCAACCCAATCTTGTGGATCCCATTTTTAGTTTCTTCCATAATTTTCAATTCTTCTTTAGTTGATCCTACTTGTTCTTATATTTCATCCTATAGTAATCTTTCTGTCATTTTCTTGAACTTTGTCATAACATTTTGTCACCATTCATTGTTAAAATATGTGGTGCGTCTATTTCCCAGCTCGATTTCCCTTAAACAGATATTGCAAAATATAACAGTAATCTCCCTATCCCACATGGTCGATTATACGACCTCTTTACTCCAGCTCATTACGTTGCTAACAAATAAAAGGGAACAGATAAAACAAAATATTTCATTCAAGTCAAAAAAAAAAAAATCAACATCAACTTATAAACTGCATCCGTAAAGCACTCAAGCAAGTATGTCGACCCAAAATTTTAGTTTTGATTTTTTTTCTTAATTTTCTCTTGCAACTAATAAACTATTTCTAAAATATTTATATATTCAACAACCCCATATCATAAGGAAGCTTGCGAGAGGAAGTGTAAGCAACCACTTTAGAAATAAAGGATTTGACAATAGTAAGGATTCCTTCAGCATTTCTCCACACCACATAATGCTTCCTTTGATTTCTTTCAATCCAAAGAAACAAACAAATAGTATAGTGGATAACATTTTGCAAAAAATTACCTCTCCTCTAAAGCAAAAGGCAATGAGCCAAATTTTGATCCCGCATATACGCATATGAGTTTTAAAATAAGAGAGATAGCAGCCCCCATATCTCCAAAGAAAATGCACAATTGAAAAATTGATGGTGCAAAGATTCCTTCTCATTTCAACAAAATAAACAAATATAAACATTGTGTAGCCCTTTAAGCTTAAGAGTATCATCAAGAGGAAGTACTTATAGTTTAATTGCCAAGCAAAAGAGGACTGAGATGGTTTCAACAGAGAAATCCATAAGTTTGTACCTCAATTAATAGCAGGAGAAGCTGAGAAGCTGCAGCTGCGCTAAACGGAATCTTAATGAAATGCAGACCTAATGTAAAAACAAAACCACCGTTTTTGCAAATGCGGCCGGAACGCATCTTCCAAACGCGCAGTAAAATTTTCAAAGCGTCGCCGCAGACTATAAGCTGCCCCAAACGCGAAAAATATTTATGTACGTAGAATTGCGTGCGTATGAATGATCTTTGGAGGATATTGAAGGGTTAGGTCGCTATTATTGGGTTAATACCCTCAATAACCTCACGAAACCCTAGAATGACAGGAAAAAAGATAGCGCGGAACAACGGAATGTATTGGTAGGTTATTTGGAGGTTATTGAGATATTATTGGGGTTAATACCCCCAATAACCTGTTCTTGAGATGTTCCAATAACCTCTTAATATCAACTAATAACTAAGTTATATCCTATAACAAAATTTATCAGAAAATTTCAGTGCAACGCAAACAAACCAGCGAATTCAATGGGCTTGTTGATAAATATCCCTTGGGGAGGTGTAGGGGAAGGATATGATAGAGTGGGATGCGAGAGACTCCGAGACGGCGAAAGGAGTAGCGGCGACGGAGGGTTAGAGAAGAAGGCGGAGGAGGCATCGAGGTCAATCAGATAGCTGGCGTCCATTGAGTGTCGATAGCACTCTCCTTCTTCCGCGACTGCAAATTCCACGAGATTGAGGACTACCAGGGCGGCGCCAAGCTTGTTACCGCATAATGATGGACCACGAACCGCAGCAAATGTTTAGTAGAACCTCGCGCATAACAGTATTATGCGCCGGCGGCGGTTTGCTTCACCCGAAACTTGCTATTTCACGGCAAAACACTGACTCTTATTTTTTTTTTTTAATTTTTAATAAATTCTCAATAATTTGATCGTAACAAAAATAAATATATCATGGCTCAAAAAAAAAAATATTTAACTAATTTGTAAATATCAGTGTTTAGGGTGGTCTCTATGTAAGTATTCCTACTAATTATTATTCAAGCTAATGGAAAATAATATAGAGAACAATCAATTATATATTGAAATGATTCAAAATAGCTAATAAGAATTATAATTGTAGCTTAAATAAAAACTAACAAAAATATGTATGTCTATCTTCGAGCAATTATGATTCAAAAAATTAATATTCTATGTCAAAAATATTAGGCAAGAGAAAATGGGTTGAAATTAAAGAAAAATATCTAAAAAAAAAAAGTATGACTTTTATGTAAATAATAAGATGATAAATTACCAAATTTATAATTTGTAAATGAAAAATATGATGGCACGAATTTTGAGGAAATTCAACGGATCTAGCTAAGTAGACACCAAAGGACTGCATCGAGATAGTAAAAAGACAGAGACGCAAAGTGTCATTTCCTTCAGTCAGAATCATGGGTCGACCAAACGAAATCATACTCGAACGGAAGAACTTAAAACACCTAATATGAGGGACGGTTATCTTTATCTAGTTCCCCCGACCGCTTTCGGGATTCTCCACAAAAATGGCTAAAGGTCTCCCCATTTGATATCTATCTGATCATCTGTGAAGCTACCTTGTCTAAAAGAGAGGTGCTTGTCAAATTAGCATGATACACCCTCTGCCTGATGATCTAAGTTTATCCTAACGATAAGCAGATTTTTACTAAGGATTCTCCAAAGAAGGTCGACGGAAGACCTTCCAGTGGATCGAAAAATTATCAGCAACAAAAATGACGATAGACCATCAAAATGCTCCTCTTCAAGTAGTTATGAATATGAAGCAGTGCCAACGTCAGTTACAGATACTAAAGAGTCCTAGAATCAATTTCAAATATGAAAGGGAGTAGTAATTACTCGTAAAGTTTTTTATTAAAATAAGGATAAATATGTAGCTTCACTAGATCCCCCTATGATCTATAAATAAGGGGTCATTTTTCAATAATAGGCTGTTAAAT
>NEWO01000024.1:156400-177799 GCA_003013225.1 Phalaenopsis aphrodite | reverse complement strand
CCCAATGCTCTATTCGTTGGGTGTGATCCACAAGTTTGGATTCAACATCCTAAGAGGTGTGGTGAGCGTGGACTCATATCATCAATAAGAAGAGGAGCATTCGCTGAAGAGAAACTCACTTGAGAGAAACCTCAAACAAAGAGTCCATTAGAGAATTTGTGCAACAAAACATTCAGAAACTTCAAAATCAAATTGTGGGACAAATGGCAAGACTTATTGGTGTTGTACTTGAGGGAAGAACATAATCTTGTCAAGAACAATACCATCAAGAATAACCCAAACCTCAGGGCCGCCGGATGACTCAGGGGCCTAAAGAATTGACAAATCACAATATCAGGACAATGTTGTGTACACACCAAGGTTCAAACCATGAGCTGGGCAAATGGAAGTCTGTTGTCACTTGGAGAATGCATTCTCATGACACTTGTAACATACCAAATAACACAAAGAACCTTCCACAAGTACAAAATCATGATAAATAAGGTGAAATAAAAGATAAAATGCAGGAATTAAAGTGAGTAAGATCACGTAAAGTTGGTGCATGTCAGCCAACAATCATATCGTGGTGGAGAAATATGTTCACCCGTGCTACCAAAAAAAGAACAATCTGATCTCCGCTCAGAGAAAAAGTGCTCTCAAGTTGATGAGTGGAGAGAAAAGGAAGGCTTACGCCCCAAACATGAAAGAGGTCGGTCATCTCGTGATGATAGGGACTGACAGAAATTTTTGAAGGTAGAGTTGATTTAACGACTAATCAACTAGCGACCAAGGAACTCCAAAACTCACTTAGCTAATGGATTCAATGACAAAGTTAGTAGAAGCCATTTATGATAAGAAGTACTTCAAGAAGGTTCCACCGATGAGAACCAGAGCTTTTCTCTAGTAAATTCTATAAATATCATAAAGTTCATGGCCATGAAACAAAGAAGTGCGGACACCTCTGAAATATGGTCAAAGAATTGATTTTGACCAAAAATATTAAAGAGTTTGTGGCCGCAGAAGCACAAACGCAAAGGCAGGGGAAATCCCCTACAAAAGATTATTCGAATGAGCCCATCCAAGCCAATGCTATCCACATCACAGGAATAGTGTCATATTTTTTGGTACATACTTGATTAGAAGAGTTGACTATAAGAAGCTCTGGATGGAGGAATATTGCATTGCTACTTTTTCTCTTAAGTGGATGCCCTCATCCCCCGATTATTTTTTTGATGCAGGTTTGGCCCCTACATGGAATCCTTACAATGATGTCGTAGTAGTTATGGTGATGATCAATAACTACTAGGAAGGTATATTTTTGTTGATATAGGCAGTGCAAGTAATATATTATTCAAATCAGCCTTTGAAAAAAAACACATTTGTCGGTCTACCGTCTAGTTGCACTAATCGGTTTGTTGTACAAGTTTTTTGACAAACAAAAGGAGGTCCTGGGGATAATTGAACTATCAGTCACTTTGTGAGAATGTGACAACCAATTTAATAACATAGAAGACTTTTTGGTGGTTGATGCACTGAACACTTCTTAATAAATTTAGAGTTGTGGTCTCTACCTAGCACGTGGCAGTAAAGTTATGTGATTGGTGATAGTTGTCATTTGAGCCAATCTGAAGCAACCTCGAACATGTTATATACAGGTAGTCGACAGTGTGGAGCAAGAATTGTTTGACATCCAAAACCAGTGTGAAGTGGGTCTCAAAACCAATGAAGTTGTAATTGAGATTTTTGTTGTCCTCTAAGATCCAGGTAAATTATTTCTATCAGTGAAAATTTTGATGTAGTACACAAAGGCTTGTTGATCTGGACTCTTCAAGAGAGCATCAAGATATTTTTGCCTAGTCATATGCTGAAATGGCAAGTATCCTGATAGACGTCCATGCCACTACCTCAATGTCAATATAGTCGCTTGACCAATAGAGCAGAAGATAAGAGCGTTGGCCAAGACTTTAATAGAGTTGATCCAGGAAGAAGCACAGAAGCTCAGGAAGGAGGGCTACATTTGAGAGGTGCATTACCATCTTGGATCCCCAATATGACCATGGTTTAGATGTTAAATGACAAATCTGAACTCTGCTTATCCCAAGGAAAGCTTCCCCCGCATAGGATCAATGCACTGGTGGATTTGGCAGTTGTTCATTCAGTAATGAGCTTCATGGATGCTTTCTCCGGCTATCATCAAATCAAGATGCATCTAGCTAGCCAATGAATAGAAGGTTGCCTTTGTCATGAGAGAATAGCTATATTTTATACTATAATGACTTTTGGGCTAAAAAATGCTAAGGTCACCTACTAGCGTCTGATGGATGTAATTTTTTGATAAACATAAAGGAAAAAAATATTGAAGTTTTTGTCAATGATGTCATAGTTAAAAGACAATCCACTGAACAACATATAAATGATCCAAAAGAAACATTCCAAACATTTTTAAAATATAACATGAAACTAAATCCACAAAAATATATATTCGGACTGTCGATCAGAAAAGGCGTATGATATCTCATGACGCCAAAAGGAATAAAAAACAACCTGGAGAAATATGCCTTCTCCTCAAAATTCTAACTCAGTTTAAAAGATGATTGGTCAGATAGTAGCACTCAACCGGTTCATTTCAAAGTATAGCGACAAATGTGCAGTATTCTTTAAAATATTATGGTTTAGCTTTGAATGGTCAACTGATGTGAGAATGCATTCTAAACTCTAAAACAAATGCTAGCCTCACCACCACTTTTTCAAAGCCCAAACCAAATGAAAAACTCTTTCTATATTTGGGAATTGGACCGAAAGCTATTAGTTAGGCTTGGTCTGAGAGGAGTTGGGAAAACAATTCGCAATCTACTACACCTGTCGGGTTCTTAAAGGTGTTGAGGTTAGGCATCCTATTGTGGAAAAACTAACCTTTACTCTAATTGTCTTTGCTTGTTGGCTCGGGATGTATTTTCAAGCACATCCGATAAGGTTTATCACTGACCATCCACTCAAATTCATGCTCACTCAACTAGAATATTTTTATCAGCTCTTTAAGTAGGCTATAGAACTCAATGAATACAACATCACCTATATTTCCCAAATGGTGATTAAAGCTCAAGTTGTGGTAGATTTCCTAGAAAACTTCTCTAAAAAAGATGAATCAAGCAAAGGAGTTGATATTAGTTACGTTGATGGATCCCAACTCAAGTGAAAGTTGAAAGTAGATTAACACTAATTAATCCAACTAGAGACATCTTTATCACTTGGTCTTCCTTGAGGTCACCAATAATCAGGTAGAATATGAAGCATTAATAGTCGGTCTATGTCTAACTCTTGAAATGGGTGTCTGACATCTACCAGTAAAGTTAGATTCACAATTGGTAGTAAATTAAGTCAATAGAGAATTTGAAGTCAGAGACAAAATTATGATCAAATATTTGAACAAGGCAAAGGTGGAGAATAGAAAGTTTGCATAATTCAGGATTTAACATGTTAGTCAAGAAGAAAATAAAGTAACAGACCTTCTTTCAACAAATATTTACTTTAGAGATAGAACACCCCAAAGGCTTCTTCGACTGACCATTGAGGAACTAGAGGTCAAAGAGGTAGAAGCTAAAAACATAGAGAGCTGGATGGATCCCTTCATCTAATATCTAGAGACTAGAAAGATCCCAAAAGAAATAACGGATCAAAAGAGATTCAAGTTTAAAGCTGCACAATATCATCATTGAAGGTCAAATTTTATATAGGTCAGCCACTTCGTTACTCCTACGATGCATAAAGAAAAATGAGGTGCATAAAACTCTCCAGAAGATACAATATGGCGAAAAGACCTTAGCATATCCTGTTTAAAGGAAAGGCTACTTCTGGCCAACCTCACGAAAGATGTAGAGGAATTTTCAAAAAGATGTGAGATGTGTCATAAATACGCTCCATTGCAACACTAGCCTGCCCAAAAGCTACAACTGATTTTCAGTCCCCGACCTTTTGTCATTTAGGGACTTGACATCCTCGGGTCATTTCCCCTTTTAAAAGGCCAGTGTAACTTTCTTTTCTTCATTATAGACTATTTCTCAAATTGGATAGATATAAAATCCCTCGTCTGGATTGCCATAGACATCATCCAAAACTTTGTTGGGACATATATCATCTGTTGGAATGAATTGCCTCTAATACTTATCACTGATAATGTAATATAATTTGCTAATCACAGAGTAAAATATTTATGTAAAATTTAAGGGATTAAACTGAAATTTGTATTTGTACATCATCCCAGAACCAATGGACAAGTTGAGGCTACCAACAAGATAATATTAAGGTTAAAAGAGTAAGAGGTAATTGGGCAGACTTACTTCCAGCTATCGTCATCTGGACCACACTGTCTTCAATGACCAGGAAAAAACCTCACATGCTTTCTCATGGGATGGAAACAATATTGTCGGTTGAGTATAATCAGCATAGTTAGAGAGTCGTTGCACCTACCTCAATTGACAAGGGAAATCTCACTGATTTGTAGGAGGACAATGGTGAAGGAATGATGCTCACACTTGACATTCCAAAAGAAAGTCGAACCAATGAAACACTCCTACAAGGAGAAGTTATGTGAAGGATTAATCAATACTTCAATAAGAATGTCAGAGAGAAGGCATTTGCTCTTGGTGACCCGATTCTGAAGAAATCTGACTCAACACACGAGGGCAATCGATTGAGAAACTCGATCACACTTGGACCGACCTATTCGTTATTGATCAAAAGGTTGCCCTAAGATCCTACAAGCTGAAAACACATATCGAGAAAAAGGTTCACCGAACATAAAATGGGGATGATCTCAAGAAAAAAATTTTTAAAGCAATTATAATGTATTGACATAAGAAAAACATAAAAGTAGTTTTTCATTTCTAACACTTTTGAATTTTTTATTTAATCACAATGGTAATAGAAACATTAACAAACAAAGCGATTATGACCCTAGGTTTTAACAACACTCAAGGAACTCATAAGGTTGATGCACCTAGCATCGAGATAACACTATGGGAACTAGAGTGCCCTAAAAAGCAAACCAACAGAGGCGTCAAGGTGCCTAGTCGTAAAACTTCTCAAAGTTGAATTTCCAAATTCTAAGTAAAAAATTTTCAAAGGTGGTTACCCACCTAGTAGCAACAAAGCTCCGTGAAGGGTTTATTAGAAAATCTCATGAAAAAAGTATTGGCTGCTACACCCCAACGAGGGGTAGTGCGACCAAAAGAAAATTTGGGTTTATTCATACAACTAAAACTTAGGTCTACGTAAGTTAAGCGTTAACACCTTAAAATTTACTTTTGTGAGTGGTTAACAAAATTTTAAATGACCAATAGTAGACAGTGTTATAGTGTTTTGTTTTCTAGAAGACCAGGATAGAAGTGATTTTCCAAAAAATTGGCATGTGTTAGAGGTGTTTTTTTATAAACTTTGAAATCAACATAGTCTACATTAGAATATCCAATAAAATCACAAGATAGTAAATTTTTAAGATATCACAAACTAAATCTATGTGTTCATATCAAGTAACAAAATATCTTCTTAATTAAAATTGAGTGATTCATTCAAATTTCCTTAAAATTTAGCTCAATTGAATAATCTATACTTTTTATGGTTGTATCATTACAATCAATATTACTGAAAGTATAATAACAATATGACAAACCACAAGCACAAATTTGGAGGCAAGAAGATTTATGTAAAAGTTTCTAGCCAAAAAGAATCATGACTTGAGGAGAAGCATAAACTTTATTGAAAAAAAAATTATTAACATAACTCAACAAAATTCTAATTCTAATAATAATAATAATAATAATAATAATAATAATAGTGATATAAATGACATAATGATGTTCGATAATGTGATTATTAGAAAGGAGATGACACGAGGAATGAAAGAATCTAAAAAGCTAAAATTTTCCACACAACAACCAAGATAAAATTTACATAGTACATAAGTAAAACAAAACCTTCTAGGTAAGGTTTATAACAACTTATCTTTCCTATTGAGATTTAGATGAGTGAATCTAACCAATTTTGTCTTTTATACCAGACATCATTTGGCTGCTTTCAACCCCTGACAAGGTGATTCGTCAAGGTCGCACCAACAACTTGGATTTTAACTGATGGAACCTTTGTTTTGAGAGTGTTTTGGTGAGGATTTCAACAGGTTGTTCTTGATTGTGAATATGATGAATTTGTATTTCTTCATATTGGATGTAATCCTTGATGAAGTGGTAATCAGTTTTCATAAGTTTCGTGCGAGTGTAGAACATCGGGTTCTTAGTAATGTCCATGGCAGAGAGATTGCTGCAATAGAGTTTACTAGGTAGTAATTAAGGGATATCAAAATCTTGTAGAGTCAACTTAGCCATATGACTTTGGTTGTCACGATTGCGAGGGCACCGTATTCATCCTTCGTAAAATCCTAACAATTGTATGTTGCTTCTTAACCGTCCACAAAATCAGTGTGGTACCCAAGTATGGACAATAGCCAGTAGTAGACCAAAGACTTGTAGAGTCGGCCGCCCAATCAAAATTCAAGAAGGATTGTAGTTTGATATCAGCAGATGTAATGAGTATGCCATGATCTGTTGTACCCTGTAAGTACCAAAATACACGTTTAAGTAAGAGATTGTGGTTTTTAATAGGATCGTGCATGCGTTGGTAGAGCTAATTGACAAAAAATGAGATGTTCGATCTTGTTATTGTGAGGTATTGTGGTGAACCGGTCAGTTATTTATAAGTTGTGGGCTCATCTAGTTGATGTGTATCTATCGATTACTGGCGGAACTTTAATGGCAGTGGTCTAGACATCGCCTTCCATCCCTGCATACCTGCGGTTTAGAGAAGTTGTTGAAGATACCTTTGTTGGCTCAAGAAAAGAAACGAATTCGTGTGAATTTCAATTCCCAGATATCTAGAGACCAATCCCAAGTTTTTTACCTAAAATCTGGAGTGAATTTTTGTTTGCAACTCTATCATCATTGTGTCACATTCTCATGTAATCAGAATGTTGCCAAATTATAGAAGAATATATGTGTTGTGAGTAGATTGTTTGGAAATGAGCAAGAATGGATCAACTTTGTTGAATTTGAACCCGATTTCTATGAGGAATGTGGAGAGAGTGGTAAACCATTGGTGAGGAATGTGGAGATAGAGTGTTTTTTTTGAGTAAACACACATATTGTTTGGGTTGCAGATCAATGAATCAAATAGGTTGATGCATATAAAACATTTCATCTAAAACCCCATGAAGAAACACGTTCGATACATCAAGCTGAAAATAGGTCATTATTTATGAAATGTTATAGTGAATAACATGCAGAAAGTGGAAATTTTTGCAACTGGAATAAAGGTGTTGTGATAATTGACTCCCAACTCCTTTTTATATCCTTTGGCAACTAACTAAGCCTTATAATAGACCATCGAGCCATCAAAGTTAACTTTGGTGTAATAAGTCCACCCACATCCCAATGTTGGTTGGTTAGTTAATAATGGTACCAATTCTTAAGTGGCTTGGACTTGTAGAGCATGACATTTCTCATTCATGGCTTGTCTTTAGCGGGAAAATTTTACTGCTTGGGAATAGTTAGAGTGATCGAGAGGCTGCTCAAGCTGGTGAAATAAATTCAAGTGGTGGAAAAGTTTCAGGTTACTTGTCTTAGTCCTTGTTTGCATGGGATGAGATGGATGTATCATAGTTTGAAGTGGAGAGGAGGGCATAGTTGTTGGATTTAAAGTTTAGTGTACAGGAAGAGGAAGTGAGGAGTAAGTTGGTTCAAATTGCTCTTCTAGGGAAGTAGTTAATGGTGAAGTGGATGCCAATTATGTGTTGGTTTGGTAGGTTGACGAATAAGTAGGAAGCACGAGAATAAGAAGTAGAGGATTGGTAATAGTTGTTGTGTTTGTGGAAGAGACTGTTTTCGTTTGGGGAGCAAAGGGATATGATCATTCATTGAATGTGACATGTCGAGAGAAATTATCTTACTTTTTTATTGATGCAGGCACTTCTAACCTTTTTGATTGGGTGAGCACACCAAGAAAGTGTAGTAGGTGGATTGTGGAGCTAATTTATGTTCCTCTTTTGGCTTCATCCCCGAGTAGCATACACAACCAAATGCTTTAAGATGGGTATATGTAGGTTTGGATTGATATAGTAGTTCCCATGAGGATACATTTTGGGTGTTTTTGGAAGGCATTCGATTAATAATGTTTGTAGCGGTGAGAAGGGTGTCCACCCAAAATTGGTATGGAAGAGATTCATTCGCTAAAAGAGCTCAGGTTGTTTCAATCATATGATGATGTTTTTGTTCGGCAACCCCATTTTCTTCTGTGGTGTAGGGATATGATATTTGATGAGTAATGTCAAATTCCCCTCCACCATCAAATCTTAGGTAAGTTATGGTGGCTTTTATTTGGTTTTTAATCATGTTTATAAACCTTATGCATTTAGTAGTCATATTCAATTTTGCAACAAAAGGAAAAACCCAAAAAAAATTTGAGAAATCAGCACTCACAAAAACGTAATACCGAAAACCTTAATGAGATATAAGAGGGGATGGAGCCCATAAATCAGTGTGTATATGTTGAAGACGGTCATACTTACGTAAAGAGGCACTCTGAAAGGGTTGTTTGTGACTTTTACTAATATTGTAACTATTGCTTGGTTTTAGAGTGGACAACATGCCTAAAGTAGGATATAATTTTCTAATACACTTGAGAGCATCTTGATGCAGGTATCCTAGATGTCTATGCCATGTTGCAGATGAGATGAGAGAGCTATTAAAGACAAGATAAGGTGATAGCTTCAATGAGGCAGCGTTGAGAGGATAGAGCACATTGGAGTTGCGTGCCAGAAGAACTTTGTGTGTTTGTGGATAAAAAATTGTAAACCAGGAAGCATAAAAAAGAGTAGATACTTGATTATCACGTGTTAGCTTGTGAACCTAGAGTAAGTTGTGGAATAGGTGGGAGCTTGCCAAATTTGAGGTAAGTTGAGCTTACAAGTGGGAGTTGGTAGAATGTCATTATCGGTATGAACCACATGTATCTCTTGATCGTTGCCCACAAGGACTTGTTCAGGTCCATCTATTTGTGTTATTCATTGAAGATGGTTTAGATCTACTGTCATATGGGCAGTTTCTCTGAAATCAAGGATCTAGTAAGGTTTTGTGGCGTAGAGCCTGATTTGTGGAAGGTTTGTAGTCCAAATTGGTTTGGCGCCAGCAAGTAGCAATAGAATGCCCAACCTTGTTACAAATCTAAGATGTGACAGTCGGTTGGTTGTTGTTGGGGACTCCTCGTCACATAGCTGTTTGAGGTGATGACCATCTTCCCCAACCTCTGGTATATTTACCATAGCTTCACTTAGATTCTTGACTGTCTATCGTGGCATTGAGGTAGAGTTTCAATTTTTAGATTCTCATTTGCAACATTAATCTCCTCACTATAGAGAAGAGAGTAGAAATCATCTAACTCTAGGGTCTGAATTTGGGTCCCAATTGCATATTTGATCCCTCGATATCGCGTTGAGATTTGGGCGAGTACCTCTAACCAATTGTCTTTTATGACAACTATCATATGGTTGCTCTCATTGATTGCGGCCACTACATCTCCAAGGGGATCAGTAGGTGTGCAAAAAGAATTTGATTCACTTGGTCAAAAACATAGAATGTTGAAAATTGCATGTATTAAAATACATATTAATTAGATAAATAATAATTGTGAGAATTAATTATTAGTTCTAAGGCCAACACCATTATGACACCGTTCCTTACAAAGTTAATTAATTCGCCAAATAGTAAAGTTTCAATATATTGATTGGAAAAAGATTATCTACTTTAATTAAGCTACAAAAACTATAGAACAAGTTTGGATTTTGCTAAAGATTACAAGAGGAGTGGCTCGCAACTTTTTCCACACGCAGATTATTTACTCATTTTGTTCAAGGAATTCTATCTAATGAGATATAAAAATGATAAGAATCAAATGAAGCCATGGCCGCCATGAAACAGAACATTAGAAGCATGCTTCTTAAGCTTCATTTCGCACATGTGTTTTATGCATTTGTTATGATTAGAAAGTAGGGGGTAGAAAAACAGGGGCTGTTCGATTAAACAATTGAAACATTTATTACCTGCTAGTCCCAAAATTTGATTCGTAAGAAAGATTATATGATTGTATATTCAAAGTCAGAGCCACACATTGAACAATTTATCATTTATTACTCTTAAAAAATAGAGATGCAACAGTTTTTATAATATTCTGACAGCAAAAGCAAAGAAATTATGTCATAAAGCCCTTTCAAGACTTGTTAACTTGAAAGCCCCCCACATTGAATGAATGAAACCAATAAAGATGCCCTCATACAGCCCTATAGCATCAATTTGTGCATTGAAAGTTGAAAAACTGATATAATACTACTTTATATCTTATTTAAATAATGAAACTTCATAAAAATTCATGCAATTGGGAAAGATGTTAATTAATACATCATTGCAGAATTTCCTCGTAGTAGTTGTGTTAGGTATGATTCATATAACATATAAGGGACAGATGTTGGAACGGAACGGAGCAAGCCAAAAAAGTGTGTGGAGGGGGGGCGTGGAGTTTCGTTATGTGGGGTAAGGTACACGGGTAATTTTTGTAATTACATATTGTACACCAGAGTTATATATATATATATATATATATATATATATATATATATATGCTATATTGTAACCCTAAAAGAGATTTTTTAGTGAAATCTAAAGAAGTCGCCGCTCTGTTCCCAAAGACGTAGGCAAATTGCCGAATCTCGTTAAATATCTGTGTTTTCTTCTTAATTTCGATGACTCTTGCGCTTTCTTTGCCCTAGATCCTCAACAAGTTGCATGGTAAAAAGTACAACTAGTTTTCATATCTCTGCTTCTAGACATCTCCCAAACTATTAAGTCAGTCAGTGCCAGCTTAAGTAGTGAAGAGGAAAATAGAACAAATAAATGACTCATATTACATATAATCCTTGCACGTTCTGAATATATGAAAATATTCACCTATGCAGCTTTGTGCTTCCGAATTAACTGGCAGTTCGGTCGATTTTTATGATTTTACTGATAACAAAATGATGAAAACTTGCTAAAAAATCACTCATAATAAAGAAAGTTCTTTACAGACAGAAAAATACAAGCAACAAAAAGTGAGTGGCAGGTGGATTAGTCTCCTCTCAGAGATTGGAATTCCCTTTGCAAAATACCAGGGGAAAACCAACATGATAAGTAGGAATGTAGTCATGAAATCCATTACGTATATGTTATTTACTACTTACTATTATAAATAATGTAAATAATACAGTTATAAATCTAGAGTATGCAATCACACCAAAGAGTATCATTATCATCTTCTCAGGATGCCATCACTAGCTAAAGTTCCCTCGAGGTCGCCGATAATTCGAGCTATTCTGACCTCCAGTCCCCTCTGCACTTCTTTGAATAGAGTCCTAACAACATCTAAGAACTGTTCAAGGTTAAATCCAGCTGATTCCTCTTGTCCCTCAACACCTGCATGGCAGCTATTAATCTTGGACTGCAACTCCATGAACTTTTGCCCAGTAGCAACCATGTATCTTTGCAGCTGAAAAGTCTCTTCAAGAAATTGCTCAAGCTTGTCAATTTTCTCTTTGGTTCCAGCATCTACAGGAAGTTGACTGGCACCAATCCCAGAATTCTCAAGCTGCAAAATATCATGTAACAAAAAGAGTTAAATTGTGTAATCCTTACCTAAAATGTGGAGAAGAAATGCTTGAGATTTCCTACCATCCTTCTGGATAAGGCATCAATCTTGTCTTCAAGAGATTGATACCTCCTCAGTTGCTTGTCCAGTAACGAAATCACTTGCATTAAACCTTTTAACTCGACCTTCTTCTCATCAGTACCATCAGTTGAATCAGATTTGTCAGTTTCATGATCACTAGATCGTGTTCCGGCTAAGTTTTCCAGTATTAAAAGTTGCTGCTTTAGCCTTTTGATCTTGAAGGAAACTCCAAGAGCTTGTAAGTCCATCTTTAAATAAGGCTTTCCATCAGAAGCTAATTTACTGGATATTGTTACAAATGCATCTTCCAGGGAATTGTGCCTTATATGGGAATGAATGAGACCCATCTCAACCTCCCTCCCTACTGTTTGATCTTCATATAAAATTTCATCATTTGATCGATCCTCGGAAAGGCCAGTAGATGGAAATGATACATTACAAATTGTTGTTTCTGCATCAGTTCTAATTCGGCCCTTTCTTAGCAAAACAGTTTCCTCCACATCCTTCATTTCACCCTCTTCCTGAATATTTTTGTCAACTTCATACAAACTTTGATCTTTTTTAAATTCCCTCGTTGCCACCTTCATTAATGAATCAAAAGAGTGAGGCAAAATGCATTCAGAATCGGGGAGGGAGCTGCTCCCCTGAAAATGTTTGCCATGAAAGCAAAATCTCTCTTTCAGTGATTTCAATTCACTTTCCCTATCCATCAGCAGAGCTTCCAATTTATGATTCTCATCCCTTAGCTGTGTAAGATTCCCATCAAGCCCTTCAATGTGAGATTGCAGCCTCTTTGAGTCCAGCTCCGTGCTTAGAATTCGCCAATGCAAAGCCTCCAGCTTCTCATCTCTTAATCTCAACTGCTCTAAAAATGCTTCCATCTCCCAAAAATGCTTCTGTTCCAGCACATCTGTGTATTTTTTAGCTTCCAGCTGAACCCAATCTTGCAGCTCTTGAACATTATCTGCAGGGTAACGTTCATAAAAAGAGTTTAATTGGCACCATGAATAAAAAGAAGCAAGAACGAAAGGCTTACCAAGATTATCATCACTTTCATCCAAGTACTGAACCTGAAACTCCATTGGTTTGTTTAGTCTATCCACCTTCTCCATGGGAAATTCATGCTGGCTAATGTTCTCTGTGGTCAAGTAATCAAGTAAACGAGTTCTCAGGTCAATCCTGCTGCTTGATTTTAATTCTGGAACTCTATTCCGTGAACTCCCAGCTTCAGCTGAATGCATTTCCCGTGAGCTCTTCTTCTGTTTAGCTTCACAGGCGCTCTTCCACCTCTCAGCTTCCAGCTCTGCTTGCTTCTTCTTCGCCCTCGTCATCTTCAGTTCCTTCAAAAGCGCCTGTTTTTCAGCAGTGTCGTGCTTCGCTTTCCTAAGCATGGCTGAAACAATCTTCCCTTTCTGCTCTGCATCCTTCTGAACTTTAACAAACTCCTCCGAAAGCTTCTCCAACATTGCGGCGGCCTCCTCCTTCTGCTCAAAAACTTCCTCAAGCTCTTGTTTTGCAGCATCAGCTTGACGAAGCAAACGTTCCAGCTCCACCTCGAGCTGCCTCTTGTTAGAAACCAGCTCAATGACTGCTGTCTTTTGCCTTCTGAGTTCTAACACGTGATCCTCCACTTCCTTGCGCGCTTTCTCCCTCAACTCCTCCACTGCCTTCTGCGCAGCTCGCAGCTTTTCTTCCAAATCCATCCTCTTTTTCGCCTCTTCTTCAAAACCTCTATCTTTGATTTTCATCGCCTGCTGCTCCTCTAAAACTCTCTTCTTCAGATCACAGATGACCTTTTCATTCCTCAATTTGTCAAGAGACAGTTCGCGAGAGAGAGACTGGATCTGATTCAAAAGTCGCCTCCTTTCCGCTTGCCAGCCCTGCTCCCGAGCTGCAAAGATGGACATGACCTTCTCGTTAGCCTTGGCATCCTCCGCACGAATCTGCTTCAGCTCCATGACCTCCAACACGGCCTTCCTCTCATTCTCGAAAAGTTGTTCATGCCTTCTCTGGACCTTCTCAAAAAGCAACCCCAAAAGCTGCGCGCTGCCTCGAAGCATAATCTCTTCAAAACTGTCCTTTTGCCGGCCAAGCTCCGCACTTGGTCCGTCCATGGCGGACAGGAACTGTAGAGCAATGAAAGCACACGAAACACCGAAGTACATCGGATATGCGCTGACCGCATTTATTTCTTCAGCCAAATTTGGCAGCTTTTCTTCTGCCATTTTAGTTCAGCAGCACCCTTTGAAAGATGGAAGTTAGCCGAGAATACCAAATTATTTGCTGGCTACAGAAATCAAAACTAAAGAAGCCATGACCAGATCCTCCTTCTTTCTGACACAAAACGGTATCAGAAATCATGGATAAATCTCCCTGTTATAAATGAACGATTGAGGGAGAGAAAAGCGGGTCCTTGCCCTCTAATCATGGCAGCTGTTACAGAACAGTGTGCGGATTTCACATGTGCGAGAATGGGAGATCAATTAATTCCTGATTTTAGAAAGGCTGTAATAAATCATGGGAAAGACTCCATGGCTTTCTCTCCGAAGCGTGGGTAGTTTTCAATGGAAGAAGGAGACGCAGGCAGACGAGGCGGATAAGCTAATAGAAAGTCTAAGAGAAGACTAAGGAAGTTTTTTAGTGCATTTTTTAATTGATTAATGATGTAAGCAGGGAACAGCCTTCATATTGACGGCAATAATTGTAATAATAATTTTGCTCTTTGTGGTGTATTATATAAAAATATTAGATAAGTATTAATAAGTGAACCGGTAGGGAGAATCGAAATAGAGCCGACTCGAGTCGAGTATATCATTATTTGAACTTAGCTTCTTATAATTATAAGTTGTTCATGTTCAGCTTAAACTTGTGTTGTGCTTTCATACATTGTTCAAGTTTGATTTGTTTAATTTTTTCAATATTTGAACTTGATTTGTACTTGATTTATTTCTTACAATTGAACGGATATTTAAACTCGCTAAAAATTCAAACGAAAATTTAGATTTTCATATTAAGAAATATAATAAATAATTTTATAATTCTAATCATAGCTATTAATTTGTTGATTATGAACTCTAAAATCTTTAAAGTTTACTAATTAGTTACATCATTCTTATTTGTAGGACTTAATAAGAAAATAATAGCAATAATACAATCCACATTAATGTTGTTGGTAATTGCAGTGCGATTATCATAAAAAATGAACTCATTATATTTAAGATTATGAAATCTCTACAATAAAAAACTTTTATAAGAGAAATATCTCATTTTAAATTATCATTCATTTATCAATAAAATCAATATATAATTAATAAAGAAACTAAAAATATTATTGATATAATAATATATTATTATTAAATCTATAGTTAAATAAACTCTAACTAATTAAATTTTATTTTAGTAATATATCATGTTTATAATTAAAGTTATTATCAAGCTTAATATCGAATATTTAATAAGTTACTTACTGAACGACAGACGAGTTTGTTCGAGAAAATAAACGAACAAGTTCGATTATATTAATATTCATTTCGTTTAAGTTTCAAGCGCTTTTAAATTTGTTCAAGCTCGTTTATTTATTAATTAGAACAAACAAGATCGAGCTTTGATCGAGTTGAGTTCAAATTATTCATCGAGTGCGTTGATTCGAGACAACATAAGATTAAAAAAAAAAGAAAGAACTTTTTTTCTAGAATTTATACTCAATATTTTTTTCTTAAAAACTCTTCATGTTTGCCAACAAAAAGAATTCTATAAACTTATTAAAAATAAATGATAGCATAATTTAAATGAAAGAATTCTCAAAATAAATATAAATATTTATTTAATTAAATTTATGCATTGTGCATATTTTTCAAACATTAAAAAATTATTATAAAAATAAATAAAAAAAAATAAAAGCTGGCAACATCATGGGCTGTACCCCAAGTTCTTATCAACTCAACTAAAAAAGGGGCAGAGCCACCATGATTGAAGAAAAGGTTGTCTGATTTAAGAAGAGAATAAAAGAAGAGCAGAAAAAGAATGACTTATTGCCACCAGTTTAGGCTCAAGGCTACGTGGATTGATATGCCTATTGCTTTCCTTATGGATGAGTCTAATACAATTTAATACATTTGCCAATCATAAATCCCTTGAGGTCATACCTTTTATGGTTTACAATGTAATAAATTTAATGATGAATTCTATTAAAATGCACTGCCAAATACAAACAGAAGATAAGAACACATAAGCGCTAGCCGAGCTCAAGGCAAACTCATTAGTTTGGTCCCAGGAAGAGTCGTCAAGTTGAGCTCTCAAGGCAATTTTGGCTGTTAAATCCGAAAGTAAATTCTCGTGTTGAGCTCAAGTGGAGCTCACTAGTTGGTTCTAAGTGGACTCGCCAAGCCAAATTCAAGACATTTATCCATAATAATCAAGGTGGAGGGATAAATCTACTAAGCTCATAAAAACTCACTTGAAGACATCATTAAACTCGTCGGGTTAACTTAGTTAGGATAATGCCTAAACCTATGAGGTCACTTAGTGACCATCTATAAATGAACCAATGACTTTTGTAGATCTGATAGACGGCTATCAATCTAAGTCTTTACTTAGGCTATTAGCTTCTTGTAGTTTTCTTTGTACTTTGTCAAATAAATAAAAAGTTATTTAGCCATTCGTATGGTGCTCAAATCCATATCATCAAATAAAAAAAAAGAGGTTGCAGGAGTAAAGCTAGTTTTTACATAATTTTACTCAATTTAGGCTTTCCTGGCTCTTGATTTACTAATTTATTCTTTATTGAGCTGATAGAGGATTTTCCTCTTCTTCTCAAATATTTTCCCATTTCACATCTCTCAAATACCTTCTCTAGTAACTATAATTTTGGCAAGCCCGTAGACAAAAAAAAATATCATTCAATCTTTTCAAGGGTGTGGTGAGCATTGACCTGATCCAACACGGGCTTCTGCAAGTGCATGTATCATGTAAGTAATAAATGGATTGAGTTCAAATATCATCCCAAGGGGAATGAAGGTGATGTAAAATCCAATTTAATTCAATTAAAAAAATGAAAATTTGAAATGGTTGATTTTTATTTTTTTAAGATTTTTCAAAAAAAAAAAAAAGACTTCTAAAGAGTCGTGACACTAGCATTGGGCACCTTAGTGCTGGTGTCATAACTAATGTCACATCAACTCCAAACGCATTAATGCTAGATTAGGCTTTCACTTCATAGAAGATGAGGCAACACCTCTACGCCATGCTTTGGGCACCTAAGTGCTAGTCTAAATTCACAAAAAAAAATTAATTTCTCTAGTTTGTTTTAAGTCATTTGATTTAGAAATGTAGACACAAATATTAAATCTAAACATGTCTTTTTTTCATTGATAATTAAGGAAGATAATAAATATTACATAATCCCCATAGGGCCACACATCAGTGTGAAAAAAAATACAAAATAGTGCTAAAACTCTACTTCTATGTCACATTAGCATCATCACCATCAGCGTCATCATCATCATCATCACCTCCTCCCGTCGTATCATTTGGGTCGGCATCATAGAAAAATGTGAAGGGATGTGAACTAGGGCGCATAGGTAAATCGCCCTTGAAATGGTGCTAGAAGGCCTGTGCCTACCATATGAACTTTTTATCTTCCCAGCCAAAGGAGTCAATCTTATATTCCATTCAAATAACACAACCTCCAAATCTTAGAGTTCATCGACTACGGAGTGAGTTTGGTGAGGAAGAAACTCAATAACTACCAACATCTCTACGGATACCTTGAAGGCACAGATGGCTACCGCCATGATGGGCTTCTTTTGAAAAATTTGCGCTTGGACTACAAATTTTATGTAAAGAATGAAGATCATCATTGAGGCCTGTTAATATCATTTTTGTATGAGATCATTCATGCGCTTCACCTCTCTAAGGTCTGCAGTCTAGCCTTTAAGGTTTCCTTCGAGACTCTCTTGGAAGACTAGAAGTGGGACCGAAACCAAATAGAATTTCCAATATTTCTTCACTCCATAGAGTTTCATATGCTTGGCTTCAAATCTTTAACCTTTGGTTGAGCTGGTTAAATCTAAGTCATTAAAACAAAAGTTGAGTACCGATAAGGTTGGAAATGCCCTAGGAAACCCTTTGACCATATATACTTAGGCCATTTAGGCACTTTGCACTTCCCCTTTCTGACTCCTTGGTTAACCCCTTTTTTTGTTCATAAAAGAGCACATTTGGTATGAGGCCCGCCTTCGGCCAAGATAGGACTTATCCTTTGAAAATGAAAAGATAAAAAAGACAAGACCATCAATTAAATTTCAAAATGCAAATTAAAATTAAAATTGAATAAAATCAAAACTATAATTTCAAATTTTCATTTAAATCAATATCAACAAAATTTAGCTCCATTAAAAAAATTCAATAAAAATCACATTCATTAAAACCAATTTCAATCAAATCCACTAAAATCTATTCTATTAAAAATTAAATCTATTAAAATTAAGTATAATAAATTAAATTTAAAAAAAATTAAATCTATTGAAATCAACTTCAACAAAAATTGAAATAAATTTCAACAAAAAAATTAAATATATTAAACTTAAGTATAAAAAAATTAACTTATTAAAATATATTAAAATCAACTTATTAAAATTAATCACAACTGAATTAATTCAATCAAACTCAAAAAAAATTGAGAGTGTTGGAATTAAGTTCAAATTAATCCTAATAAGTTCACTAAATTTCACCATATCTCAGTAAAATCAATTTTAATGAAAATCAACATGATTATACTCTACCAAAGTGAAATAAGAAATTAAGCCTTAAATAAAATTCAAACCCACAAAATAAAATAAAAATTGAACCAACCTAGAACCAAATATAATAAAACAAGACTTGTAAATAATAAAAGTCAATTAAAATTAACTTAAATTACAACAAGGAAATTAAACTACCAACAAATTAATTAACATAAGGAAAATTAATTTAAACCCACCAAATTTAAAATTAACATAAATTGACACACCAAAAGTATCAAACCTAAATTAAAAAATACATCAAACACAAGCCCAAACTCTATGTCTAAACCCAAGTCTACCTTAAGTTTAAACCAAATCCCAAACCCACTAAACCCAAGCTAACCCTAAAACCCACATAACTTAAAATTGAGCCCATTCACCCATGAATAAATGAAACAAAATAAGATAAAATAAAATCAACCCCGTCCCCCAAATCTAAGCAAAACACTAAAGGACAAATTTCATCATTTTAAAAGTAAAATTTCTCTACATGGTACCCCAAGCCACTAAGACCTAAATAAAATCTAAAGGGACTATATCCAACCTAATCAAGCTTTAGCCACCAAGTTAGTGCCTTTTCCAATAGAACCAAAGCTCCCTTCATGCTCTCTGCATGGCCATTGGAGTAGCCTCCTTACCTGAAATCTCAAAAGATGGGGTGTTGGCTTTTTCTTCAACTAATTTAACCTAATCTTTTAATGACAATTTTTTTTTTCTTTAGATTGATAAGTTGAAGTGAACTTCAACTTGTAATTAGGTACATGATTTGAAAAATTATTATATGTTTTCTAGTTCCCTTTAATGTTACTTTGATTAATACTTTAATTATTATTCTTTATACTTTGATTAATACTGCAATTAAATTTGGTGTTTTTTTATCTATTGTATACTTGAATACCAGTTATTTTATCTATTGAATATTTCTTTCAATGAAACACGATATTTTAAAGGCAAAGTTAAGTTGACTAACCAATTCTGTAACATCATAATTCATAGGTGATCATTAACATACATTCAATCTAAGATTGCCTAATATCCTGAAAATTATTGTCACTTTTGAAGCCATAAAGAACAAAATAACAGTTTCATGTACACTCGCTATTTTCTTAAATTAATTATTTAGATGGCTATTAAAAATTGTGGTTAGTCATATTCCTTATAAATGCATATGGCTCATCATATAATTAATAAATTAATGATCCACCAGCTATAGCATCTACAATTGACCTCAAAGAACCCACTGGCCCATTATAAGAGGTTTGTATAATCATCCAATCAAATAGGGTTTGATGATGAAACTTTCTTAATGAATCTTTAGATCTCTCCAAAGTTAAATTTGAATATATAGCTATGAGTAATTTTGTTGCTCAGGTTCTATAGTTAAAGTAACATCTAGAAGATTTTGGACTCAAGTTAGGACATACAATATTTAATTGTATTAACACTTATGCTATAACCTTAATTTCAAATCAAATTAAGCACTCGTGAACTAAGCATGATGAGATTAAAAAACATTTTATTACGGATTATGTATACAAATTTGATTTTAATATTAAATTTATGTATTTTGATTTGTAAATTGCCATCATTTTTTACAAAAGCTTGTTCTCATTTCTTTAAAACCATTGATTTCTACTTCACTTTCATTTTAATTTAACTTATTATTTTTATTTTCTTATGTATCCAAAAGGGAGAGAAGTAGCTATGTGAGTTCTTAGATTAGATTTAATCTAACTATACTTAAGAGAGGATTAAATGGCTTAAATCTTTTCATATAAATTCAATAACAAATTCTTCATCATTAAAAAAAGGAGAGCATGAGGTCACATCACTCTTATTTTGATTATAATAATCAAAATGATTAGATGCTCAAATATGCTAATTGAGTATTTAAAGTTGATAATAATAATTACATAGCTTAAACAACTACACACCTACCTAACTAATGATTACAACTTAGAACCACCCCAAATGGGCCACGCCAAGTGCAATAGACCTAGAAATCATGTCTCAAGATCAATTAGGCTTTGTTCTTATAGACATGCTTTGATTATTTCCTATATTGTGTCTTAATGAAAATTAATTATGAATTAAGGAATTCCTTTCTTCTATTAGATTATTTCCTAAATTAAAAAAAGAAAAGCATACATGGAATTAATTAGGTACTTGGCCGAAAATCTAACCTCCCAATCTCTCTCTTGGGATTAGTAGGAAGTATTTGTAAAAATGCTCTCCTAAACATTTAGAAATAGCCCTACAAATTTTACTTAACATTTTTTTCTTTTTTTTTTTGTCCTTCTATTATTTCATTAAAGCCAAAACTAACCACTAATGTGCAAAAGTTGTATCTTATACGATAACTTTATTTCTCATGCAAATTAAAATCAGTTTATTTTTAAATAAATCATGCTTGCTAAATCTGAATCTATCTGGTAGACACGTCTGAGGAATAGAGTGATATGGGTCAAGCGAGAAAAAGAGAGCGAGAGAGAAATAACATCGTATTGAACAGTAAAATTGTGTAAACTTTATTCATGAAATTGACCCCCTATTTATACATGAGTACGGCTGGGGTACCTTAGTCTGTACATAAATTTGACCTGTGAGGCCCATGGAAGTGGTCTTGCAGTGACCTATGCATTGGGTAGTTATAAGGCCTCACGTGATCGGGTGGTCTCGCGACCAGGTGACTATTTGCCAAAAGTCTGCTTCAATCATCCTAGACTTGGAAGGTTTGTTTTATGTTCTTTATCTATTATGAATTGGGAGGTGACTGGCTTGTTCGAACAGGCCTGATCAACTTGCTTCATCATGGGCAATTCTTTTTTTTTTTTTTTTT
>NEWO01000024.1:73512-155741 GCA_003013225.1 Phalaenopsis aphrodite | reverse complement strand
ATATATATATATATATATATATATTTAAATTTATCTATTATAATTTAAAGTTGAATATATTATAAACACAAGGAAAATTATTAAATGAAATTTCTTCTAATTTCTGTTATTATTGATGTTTCAATGTAGTGGTGTTACTCTACTTATTTTTTAAGGCAAAAAACTATGAGAATATGATGCCATATTCAAAATATTATCTTATGAATTAATAATAAGTGTCGTTAGTGCATCAACATTATATCATTTAAATCTTATTATAATAATTTTAATATTGATTACAACCAACTTAACTCTTAATTTAAGCTTTAAATCTTGAATGACTCCATATTTCATATCCAATTCAGTTATCAAAACTACGGCAGAAGTTCTTGTACTTCTGTGTTACCTTTTGGCTATTGTCAAAGTTTGGGTTTTGTGGCGGAGTGATTCACGTCTTATTTTTAGTGGCACTTGTTGCTACTAAGCAGAGAGCTACTCCTAGGGTTATTATTGTTAATATTATTATTTATTTTTGAACTAGATGGGCCTTCTTGGCACTATGGTCGGTCGTTTTCATTCTTGGTGTCAGTCGACCGATCTTGGAGCCACGATTAAATCTACATTTGTTAGGTCGGATCGAGTGATCTTGATGTCATAGTCTGTCAATCTTCACTTAGTCCTCGGCCTGGCGACCTTGGCGCCACAACTGGCCATCTTCATCTCTCGGGTCAGGTCGAGAGATCTTGGTGCTGTGATTTGTTGGTCTTTGTTTGTTGCTTAGTTGGTCAATCTTGGCGTTGCAGCATTCCATCTTCATCTCCAGGGTCAGGTCATGCGATATTGGCACTACGGTCTACAGGTCTTCACTTGGTCCTCAGCCAGCCAATCTTGGCGCCGTGGCGGGCCATTTTCATCTCACTGGTCAGGTTAGGCGATCTTGGCCCCTCGGTCTGTTAGTCTTCACTTGGTGCTCAGTCGGGCAACCTTGGCACTACTACTGGCATCTTCATCTCCTGGGCCAGGCCGGGTGATCTTGGTGTCGTGCTCTGCTAGTCTCCACTTGGTGCTCCGCCAGGTAACCTTAGCACCATGGCTAGCCATCTTCATCACCTAGGTCAGGTCGGACGAGCTTAGTTTCGCGGTCTGTCGATCTTCATTTGGTGCTTAGCCGACGATCTTGGCGCATCGGCTAGCCATCTTCATTTCCCAAGTCAGGTTGAACAATCTTAGCATCGCAGTTTGTCGGTCTTCACTTGGTGCTCAGTCGGGCGACCATGGAACCGCAACTGGCCATCTTCATCTCTCGAGCCATGTCGGGCAATCTTGGTGCCACCATTTACTGGTTTTCACTTGGTGCTCAGCGAGCAATCTTGGCACTGTGGTTGGACATCTTCATTTCCCAGGTCAAGCCTGACGATCTTGGCGTTGCGGTCTTCCAGTCTTCACTTGGAGCTCAGTCTAGCGATCTTAGCACCGCGATTGGCCATCTTCATTTCTCAGGTCAGACCAGGTGATCATGGTGTCACAGTCAGCTGGTCTTCACTTGGTGCTCAGCTAGGTGATCTTGACGTCGTGGCTAGCCATCTTCTTTTCCTAGGCCAAGCTGGGTGATCTTGGCGTTACAGTCTGCTTGTCTTCACTTTCTTGAAAATTTTGGATCTCCATTAATGTAGTGCTTATTAACTTAATGCTCATTTTCCACGGAATAATAAGAAAAAAAAGTTTTAACAAGGTGAGTGAATAATTTTTATCAAATACTTTCAAGGCATACAGGAGTGAATTCATAAAAAGACAAAAGAAAAGAAAACATAAATTTTTTTTAATGAGTAAGTTGTAACATCGGTGTCTCGTGACTCGCTCATCTTGGTTCTCTTCTAGGGGTCCCACTGAGGGGATCTTATTCCTTCGAAGATCGTTGGGACTATTTCGACGATATGAGCAACATTTATTCGAACGGGCCCAAATGGGGCCTCCTGTGCCGACGCATTCCCCTATCTTTGACTCGTGTGACCTTGGGCCACAAAGTTCTTTAGTTTCCCTGCCTTGATCAATTCCTTTATGATATTCTGAAGGTATCTACATCCCTCCATGTCATGGTTGTGGTCTTGATGACACTTACAGTACTTCCTTGCATCTTGTAGAAAACCTACAACTCCCATCAACGCAGGATCTTTGAAATATTCATAGTCCTAACTGGCATCCACGACTTCCGCCATCAATACCCTCAGAGGTGTAGTCCGTAAGCCCTCATAATCTTCATGCGGGTCACTATTACATGCTTGCCAACTGTGTTGTTCATGTCGCTCCGTTCTGCCGCCTTACCGTGTCATCTTTAAAATGATATCAGATGGGTGGTTTACATTTATCCCACAATCTCGGCCCCCCTCCAAGGGGTCCACTTTTATGGGCATGGAGCTCTTCTGGCTTCTGTTTGGTGGTACTTTCCTCAGAAAATATGTGTTTGCTTGTCCTCTCCAACAGATCAACCAATTTTTGGGGCTCATTAAGTCTGAGGCATAGGAAAAACTCTCATACCCTAGACCTTTTTTCAAAGAAGCTATAATTGCATCACTTTAAAGCCCTTTACCTCCAACATTTCCCTTTGGAAGAGCGCCATGAATGCGCGCGGGCTCTCGTGCTGACCTGCTTGAGCTTCCATATGGGCTGCACGATTTTGGTAGGTTTTCGGGCATTGGTGAACCGCGCCAAGAGAAACTTTTTAAAGACGACAAAGTTGTTGATGCTTTCGGTGGGGAGTGCATGGAACTACTTCAAGGTTGACGACCTAAAAGTGGTAAAGAACATACGACACTTAAACGTATTTGAGATTTTGAGCAGGCACATGACTATTCGAAAGCAGTTATATGGGCGACTGGGTCTGATCACCCTTTGTAAGCCTCCAAGACCGGCAATTTGAATTTCTCTGTGGACTTCATTCTGGGTATCTAAAGGGGGGAAAATGTTCACCGACTAACATGGAATCTCAGTGCGCCCTACTCATTGCCTTTCCACTTATGCAGATCATGCACTGTCATGGTACTGTGAGTCATTGACCCTTTCAGGGCTGTGGTTTTTCGCTCCCACTGTTGTGTGTCGATGCTACCTATTGTGGCTGGTTTTGTTACTGTGGGGCCTAATTCTCTGCTAGTTCCGCGACAACCCTTAGAACTTCGGCGATCTGGCCCGTCACTTGTTCCATAATCTGAGTCCTCACCTCATGTATCTCTCTCTGCATGTGTTCCTCAATGTTATCTCATTGGATATCCACACTAGATACCATTCTTTGATTGCTCCCTTCTCTCTAGGATTGTTGTGCTCATCTTCTTGTTGACGACATGGCTCCACGCTCAACCTATGGATGGATGGAGTGCCTTTTACCTCTCTGAGTGGCTCTATTTATACGCCAAAATTCAGAGGTTTAGAGCAATTATGTGATTTTTTTTATAAAAAAAAATTGTCACAAAACTATTCCTGAGCACGCACGCACATGCAAGTGCCCGCAAGGGTCTACACAACATGCATGTATGGTCACGCAATCACCCTCTACTCCACTTGGGAGCAGTTTGCAGCATATCGGGCCACATCTTCCAGCTTGCAGTTTTGCCTACCTCTCACGTTCCAACCCGACCCAACCCAACCCAGTTGACAGCTCATGCAACCGATTGATGCCCATGATCGACCACAACCTGACTAGGCAGTTGAATCGTGTGACCACCTGCACCTAGAGTGAAGCTAGACCCACTCCAGCCCGTGGTCCACTGCTGCCACCACACGACATAATCGCAAGCTCGAGCAAGCAAATGAGTGTTTGCGGGCGCAAGTGAGCAGAAGTGCACCCTCAGTCCCACTCGTGTACGTTGGCTCATTTCTACCTGTACCATTACGTCCTTGCTCGTGTTTGTGCTTGTCTATGGACCCAATTGCATCCTTAATATCTAATCATACTCATTTACTTGCACAAAAACACATACACACCTGCACGTACATGATTGTGCCTCCAAACGTTGACCTGTTCCCAATAGACGCTACCACCACCGGAGTAACATTTCCCAATCGCCGTCATCATCTTTAGATCACAACTGAGTAATTGTTGACAATCATGATAATGGCAACCAGATCCAACCTCACAAAGTGCCAAGAACGAATCAAAACGTCTCAAAATAAATTTTTATTGGAATATTAATTTTCGGATGAGATAGAAAACATCGCTTGAAAATGTGGGGCAATTAGTATGTCATCAATAAATTTTTATCATCTTGCACAAATCTCGAGATATTTTTTAATAAAAAATATTCCTATTTCAAATCAAAGATCATCACACTCCTCAATTTCGATAATTTTATAGTCAGACAATCCATCTCGACAAAACAAACTCAATGATATTAAAATTGATCCAATCTAAGTCCAATCAAGTCCAGATCAAGCCTTTAAAGTACTTTTGGAGGTTTTGGATTATCAATTATAAGGTTAAATGTTCAAGTCGAGCATCTCAATGGGAAGAATCCAACGAGCATATGCTCCATTAATTTTGAGGCCAATAAGGCGCTCAAATCTTTAAAAAATCTCCTACAATCAAGGATTATTAATATGTATCGTTTGATCACGTTATTTTAAAAAATTACTCGCCAAAAGACCAAAACACACCACCTCTAGTACTTATAATTAGACCACCTCTCTTCACTTTGACGGGAGAAGAGTCGAATTCCCGTGTTATTCTGGAATGAAGACCCGCCGATAACTTATATACATACATAACACTTTGGTGCTTGAAACTAGTGCATGAAAATTTACATTCCACATCCGAAATGTGATCATATTGTTATTTTTCATGTGATAATAAGGATTTGAGTGCTATGCATGTACATATGAAAATTTAGGTGCAACATTTACAAATGCTTGAGAATAGTTTGTTATGCAAGTAGATGTCCCTTAAAAGTTTTTTTTAAGAGACAAGCTCAAATTGAAGCCTAAGGTTAAATTTTCATTGCTAGAAGGTGATGAAAACATGTTCATATGTTATAACTCATTCAAACAATTAGATTAATGGAAGCCTCTAAATTAGTAAGTTAAAGTATGCTAAATGAAAAAATCGCTCCAACTGTAGTCTAAAAAAACACAAATAATGAATTTCAGAAACATATCACCAAGTCTTTGCATTGCTAAAACTAGACTATTTTCATCTTTCATATGCTCACATCACTGAAAGTAGTACATCTATTTGACTTCATATTTTCAGCAAATTAACCGAAATCACTAACAGCTATATATATACAAAAAAACTGGAGATCGAGATAAAAATATATATATTTATATGAGAAATGTAAAGAATAAAAATTAAAAACAAATGAAGAAGTAGCATACATGAAATCATACTCAAATAGCTCATAATAGGAAGAACAAGAAGCATGACATTGATGTTTTTGAGTTGGGATCTAACAAAAACTACAATCCTACTCATAACTGGAACAAGTAGTACATCCACAAGGGAGAAAGTAAAGAGAACATCACGATGGGCGCCTATAAAGCTGATGCAGCTCTCATGATGCATGTTCAAAATCAATAGAGAAACAAAATAATACATCAAATGTGGGAGGTTGTTTACCCCGCAGCAGCATCTGTTTTCTAAGCTTTGTTGCCAGGAGATTTCTGCCTAACAATCTCAAAACCTGGGCAGGGTCAACAAGGTGTTCGCTCGTGTCACGCCCTCCAACGCAGACCAATCCTCATTCTCAGTCGTTGAAGGAGGCCTCAGAAGAGAGGGAGATCCATCATCTAAAACACTACTGCTCTCCTCCACTGAGGACCCGGCGGTTCCAAGGTTGTCCGGATTGGATGGCTCCAGCTTATCTCCATTTGCATCCGATGCTTCCATGGTCGGTTCTTTGATCTCGGGATCATCATTGTTCAGAAATAGACAAACTACAGCACAGTCATCAACTTTGGAGGTTGGATGCTTAAATCTCCATGCTCTAACCGCATGGTTGACTAAGGAACGGGCAGCAGAAGATCTAGCAGGTGCAGATGCAACGATGTTGATGACTTCACTGTTGGAAAGCACATCCCAGATCTGTTTGTGTTTGTCAAGGATAAACATAACATCATTGGACAATCAAATTGGACAATGGCTTCTTCACGAATGAAATAATTATTTTTGAAATTCTTTAATTCATGAATATATTAAAAAAAAAAAGTATTTTTGACGTCTACATACCCCATCAGTAGCCAAAACAATGAACTCGTCCTTCTCAGTGATGCGATGGTAAGTGAACTCGGGCACTGAGATAAGGCCAAAATCCTTGAGACAAAAATCGCCAAAAGCACGAGCCATGGCTAAGCCAGGAGAGTCATAGTTTGGCAACCAAATCCGTGCTACCTTTGGCTCATCCTTAAGAGCAAAAACCCTGCCTTTCTGTCGTCGAATTCTCTCTGCTTCCTCTGAAAATTTAAGGTTCTCAATAATAAGATAAGTGTTTGATACAATTCTGTAATACAGAGCAAAGATAAGAATATCAATTGGCATCATGTAAAAGCACGGCAAAGACCAAAACATTAATATGACTATAGTTCCTTGCACATATAGACTTTGTATTCATTTATGCTCTGAATCAACATTGAAATGACCGCAGAAAAGGGATGGCAAAAATCATTTTTAAAAAGGGTTTGCCATGACTATTAATAGAATGGCAGATGAATGGCGTAACATGGGGAAACAACAAACCAGCCAGCCTGAGCGCATGCATGTGGCGAGCCAACCAATTTGATGAACTCAATGGCGTCGGACAAAAAATGATTTAAGTGTGCTCAGAGAACTGATGCATCCTCTAAGAATCCAGTAGGTGGAATTGGCTGGCAGTGCTACAATTGGAAGTGTGAAAGGTGAAGTGTCCTGCCAACAAATTGTTGAGTCAACAGTTGCAATGTCGGCGGCATCTAAGAAATAGTTTTTTTTTTTTTTTTTAATCAAAGAGAACTAAACACCCCACAACCCAAAAATTATCAATCAACGAAGAAACCCTATGGTTGTCAAAGAAGCTTGGTTGACTTTTGGAAGAAGTTAGAGGATAGCCTTGATAGCACAATGCTTGGTACGAACTGGAAACAACTACAAGTGGCTTTATCTGAGGAAGAACTTTTGGGCAGCACTATGAGATTCCATTTTTTAACATGGGGTAAATTTTAATCTATAGCAGGATTAACTAAAATCATCAGCCTTTCATGAAACATATAGGCTAGGTCTAGTCCATAAGCGTCCAAAGAAGGGTAATCAAGGCAAGAATTCATAAGAATAAATTCTAAGAAATGACATTCTTGGTCGATAGGCTAATTTAAACCAGATATGAAAACCCAAATCAATCCCAACACAAATTTTGGGTTTGGGTCAACCAATTTTAGATTCATGCTAGCTTAAGTAATCTAAGAAAAACAGATCAAATTTTGATCATGGCAGATCAAGTTAAGTTCAACCCAAAAATAATGACTTCATCCATTTTATTCTAATATTCTTTGGTTAAATAACTCATATTAAATTGTAAGATTTTGCCATTTCTTTCTTTCTTTTTTTGGAGATTTCACGTTCACTTAGGATAGCTATTTTACTAAAACATACATGACTTGAGTGCTTTTCATGCTATGTAGGATCTGACACAAATTTAGTTGAACCGAATTCGAGTTGAAATTTTTAACATGCTTAATAAAAGGGCTGATTTTGGTTGAAAATATTTAAGTTGGACTAAACCCTCCTTTTTTACTCAAATTGTCACACCAAGTCGAGAGCGCACGTAAAGTCGGTCATCATGCACAAACTAGATGCAGAAGTGTGATATTCCAAATTGCTAGCACCAAGTAGGAAAGACATAAATTTTATGCCAACTAAGGTACCCAAAGAATAGCGTAGAGCATAAGATGGTCGTGTTGCGAGGCAAAAGAAAGCTATTGAGTGTCAATCAAAAAGGATGGTGCCCAAAGACTGGCACTAAATATCAACGTAGGGATGTTGATGGAAGGAAAGTCAGTGATCAATTTCAAACGTAAAGGATGACATTGAAGGATGACATTGAGATGATGGTGATGGGTGCTAAGGCAGGAAGGTATCAAGCACAGCAAACCACAAGAAGCAAAGGAAGGCATCTTCAATTTTCAAAGAGCTGGCACTAAGAAGATGACATCGGGGTGAGAGCCGCCCAAAGGAAAGGTGTTATTAGCCAACCTGTGAAATTTTTGGGCAAAGAGAGAAGTGACCAAACATAAAATGTTATGCCAATTAACCCAAGTTAGGGTGTTAGTTCAGTAGAGCAGGTATTATTGATTGAGCAAGAATAATTGCATCTGTCAACCAAGAAGAGGACACCAAACAAACAACAAGCGTCATCCGATCCTAGAGTGTCCAGAGCAAAGAGAGTCTCGATCATTCAAGACAAGTTGGTATCAGTTGACTTCAGAAATGGATGCTGACCAGGAAATTACTGCATCGGCTAGGAAGAATGGATTGCATTAGTTGAGCGAGAAAGGGCGTTGGCTGGGCAAAGAAGGTGATAACCAATTAAGCAGTTAATGCCCAAAGGAAACAAAACCAATGACCATGACCCAATAAGTCAAGAATACGCATATAATTGACAATAGGATTAACATGAAATTAGAGTCTATGAGGGAGTTGAAAGATCATAGTAATGAAATAACACGCGATAGTAATGATGAGTTGATGACTTTAATTTGATGATAGATGATGATATTTTATGTGTTGGAGAGCCTGGACCATCAAAAAGATATCATGCATCAAAATCAAATGTCTCTAGTCAAAGTTCAGTAACTTCAACGATTAAGGATTTGAAGGCAGAAGCTGCTGAAGGACATATAGAAACATTCTTTAACCCAAATCCCATTAAAGCAATGAAACTGTAAAATGCAGAAAGACATGCATGCTGATAGAAAGGAGGTGATAGAAAGATAAGCTCAAGTATTTTGTCATTGGATGTATGATGTTGGCTTTCAACACAGTTAAATATGAAACCTTCCTGGCAGTAGTGAAAGCATTTAGACAAATTGGTCCTAGGATAAACCAACCACTTATGATGAGGTGTGGGTGCCATATTTGAGAAAAGAGGTCGAACACACAAT
This sequence comes from Phalaenopsis aphrodite, assembly GCA_003013225.1. Lineage (NCBI taxonomy): Eukaryota > Viridiplantae > Streptophyta > Magnoliopsida > Asparagales > Orchidaceae > Phalaenopsis > Phalaenopsis aphrodite. Next base: position 146,648 of record NEWO01000024.1, on the reverse strand, counting down.
TGTTGCAACACCATAAAAAGTTTGTCATATATATGGTTGTTCTATTATGGCCGATAACTGAACAGCTCCTAATGAAAAAAATTTGGTGAATTTTTTTCTTTTAATTGTCTTCGAGGAACAGCATTCATAGAGTCATTTGATGATAGCTCTTATTCAAAAAATATGTTAATGATGTTTGAATTCTTTAGCAAATTTATCGAGAAGATTGGACCACATTATGTTATTCAAGTGATCACTGATAATATTTCTGAGAATATTGCTATTGGTTAGAGACTAAAATTCTAACCATATATTTCAATTTGATTTAATTGTAATATTTATTATATTTCAGTTATTGATTGTTGGATGTTTTGAGAAATTTTAGTAAGAAAGAAATTGATGGATAAATATCCACACTTTATTGGACTCCTTGTGCTACTCACTATTTAGATTTAATGATGGATGACAAATTCATAATTCAAAAATTAAATATAGTATTTTCAAAAGGCAGTTGTAGTACATAGTTTCATTTATTCAAGACCAAGATTGCTAGATTGCTAGACTTAATGAGGGGATGATATGTCTAACACAGAAAAATCGCTTATTTAACACTGCAAAATTTTGATTTGTCACTAACTTCTTAACATTACAACTTTTTCAGCAACAATAATCACATGTGAGAAATTGTTTTGTACCATATTCAAGGGCTGCAAAGCAAGCACAGCAAGCTATCTTAAAGCAATCTTTAGGGACCATTGTGATATATGCATAAAAATTGGTGGCCCTTGTTGAAGGTCATTAGATTGGTTGATAGAGAAAAAAAACCTCTGATAGGTTATGGTTATATTTATGAAACGATGGATAGGGCTAAAGACCTCATTATTGCTCATTTTACCTATAGTGACAAGTACAAGTAGATTTTTAAAATTATTGATAGAAGATAGAAAAAGCAACTTTATTGACCTTTGCATGCAGCTGCACTTTTCTTAAATCTCGAATATTTTTTCAGTGAGCCTAAAATTACAAAAGATAAACAAATAGTTGATGAATTATATGCATGCATTACAAGATTAACTAAAGATGCCGATGATGAAGATAAGAAATGAGTTAAGTGTGTATATTAGGGGAGAAGGATTGTTTGGAATTCCTTCAGTTGTAAGACAAAAAACCATTCAAGCACCAGGTAATATGATTTCAGTAAAATTACAGATAGTATTAAATAATAATTTTAAATTTAAATATTACTGAAAATTATTAAATACTTCTCAAATGCTTAATGGCTAAAATATGGCAAAGAAGCTCCACACTAACAAAGTTTTACGATTAAAGTGTTTAGCTTAACTTGTAGTTCATCTGTATGCGAGCATCTTTCAATATGCAATTATGAAACATAAATTATGTATTGGTTCTTATCATCAGACTTTATAGATTACTGATTTTTATAATTTTTAATTGCAGCTTCATAACAAAAGATGAAGTTGAATGGATCATGATCTCCTCAAAGACTTAGTTCATGTAAAATAATAAGCTTTATTTCATAGATATAACAATCATGATGTTATTGATCCTATATCTTTGAATAGATGGAGGATGTTAATGGGCGGTTAACTAAAAATAAATGGATGAACACTCAGATGAAGGTAATAAGTTTATTATTGATGAAGATGATTTGACATGAAAAACTGTTGCAAAAATTGCAGATGTTTATGAAATAAGTTGTATTAGACAACAATCTAAAGGCAAAGAGAAGGGATCTTCATCAAAGATTAACATTATTATAAGTGAAAATAAAGATGATGAGGGTGATGCAGAAGAATATGGTTAAAGAGATGATGATGCGGATGATGGAAATGAGGCTTTTTTAACTTATGATGATGATTATTCTTTAGATGATTAATTTAACATCCTATGAAAATATTATGCTTTTAAAAAAAATGGAATGATTGTAAATTTAAACTATTGAGATGTTGATTATTGAGCAGTTGAACTTCAACATTATTTTAGTTATTTTAGTTATCATGATGTTGTACAATTAAATTTAAAAGTTTTTTTTTTTTTTTTTTCATAATTCTTAGTATTACGTGTCATGTTTAAAATGGTGTGTGCACAACACACTATCTATTAAGGCTCCACAATGACCTTTGTAATATGGTGTGCCCTTTGCCATTAAGTTTGGTTCAGTGAGATTAAAAAAATGATGAAAACACTAAAATAAATAGAAATAATAATGTCCAATACGGCTGGAACATGTGGATGTAGGTTATTATAATCAACAAAGATAAAAATGATAAACCAAAGTTTATGAAAAAAGACTTGTTATGAGTCTAAATAAAAATGTAGCAATTTTCTCACAATACCATAAAAGCTATATAAAACAAACTAATATATAACAATGGCTAAATGATTAATCATCTCTCAATGCATATATGCATAGTTCAATTGAATCATTCTCGCCAAAAAGATCTTAACTCAGTTATCTGTAACGAGAACCAATGAAATTGCAAAAGCGCTATATTTCAAAAATAAAGGACAACCACATTAGATGAAAAGGTATACAGGACAGGAGGGCATATAGATTATATCTAAAATTTATAAAATAAGTGAAGAATTCTTATTTTCTAATTTTTTGGAACATTATATGAAAGGAACATTTGCTTTAATTTTTAACCATTATTCCCTCACTAGGATGATGGAGAACGCCAGAGAGATAACTCACAGTGAAGAAGTTAAAGTGTGCTTAGTTCACCCAAGAATGCATTTGTTACTCAACCAAAAAAAACAAAAAAAATATATGACCATCAAAAAAGAATTGACGGAACTGATTTTGCAATTAAAGTTACTGCATGGAATACAAGTTATGATCATCACAGGCAAAAAATTAGGGGTCAGCAGAATAAAAGATATGGTACTCAATAAATATGACAAATGATTGTCAAGAGAAATAATTGGTGAAAGCTAAATATACTTATAACTCCATGTTTTTTTATAACTGCAACCAAACAGTCATTTTGGACATGAAATAAGCATGTACAGAGCCGTAAATTGATTTGCATACTAGGAAGATTTGGCTTCAGGTCCACAGTCAACTGAACTGCAACCAAACAGTCATTTTGGTCTCTTGTACCCAAGATGGCTCTGGAATCTCCGACATTTCCAATCACAATGTCTTGACCCTAAAGAGTGCATCCATGCCGCAATCAAGAAGTTGAAATGAAAAATTATAATTAATTATTGTAGAAAACTTTAAATTTCAAAGCACTTACTTGCTTCACCAGCGTGACTGCAGTTGTGCCGCTGCAAAAGCAGTCAATTTTTCGACTTGATTTAAGTTCTTTATCCATGACCTTGAATGCCTTCAAGAATGACTCCTTCAATGTAGTGTACACTTGTGGAAGCTTGTCCTCCTCCAAATAATTGGAAGCCCTTAACTCATCTTCCAAGCATATAGACGCCGTCCCATCTGAGGTGAGGATTCCTGCTGTGCTTATGCTGTTTTGTCTTGACTCCTCATTTCCCAGATTCACTTTCCATTGAGCATTCAGCTTCAAAGGAAGAGAATCTCTTACTCTCCTGGCAACCATATGTCCAAATGGACCATGGCCATCAAAGACACCACAGAAAACTGTGTCCGTCCTTGAACCAAAACTCTACAAGCAAAAGATGTACATTTCCAATTGTTAAAAAGTAAAATCAAATCAAGGAAGATCTATGATTTTTAATTAACTTTATGGCTTCAATAAAATTAAAGTATTTGAAGAATAAATTAAAAATAAAAAGTCATGTAAAGAGGCATATCTGACAAAAAAGTATCACATAGCAACTCCCAAAAGAATCAAGCTTAATTATACTCGGGGCATGAAACTTGGGCCAACAAGAACAAAAGGAAAAAAAATAGAAATTGGTCGCCAAATCAGCCTTACAAATGCATGAATATTAACATGAAAATGCATTACCCAAATATTATGGAAAATTTTAAGATCAACATAATATACAAATTAAATTAAATACAATGCAAACTATCAAACATCCAATGGCAAATATTTTATATCTAAAACAAGAAAAAACAAACATTACTTAAAAAAAAAAAAGAATCTTTTACACCCCACCCCCCAACCCCCAAACAAAACAAAATTTAAAAAATAATAATAATTTAAAAGCAATGATTATTTTCTTTTAAAAATTAGAAACCTCAATAGTCTGGACTTCCAGTTGTATCATTCCATCATACTATTTTGCCTAAATTGTGAAATAAGAAATACGTGACATTATTTATTACATTTTAATCGAAATTGGACGCGTGTCACACCTACAACGCATCTGTATCTTCATGTGTCAAGCACTAAATCATTTTGACACATCATAGATTCCTATGACTTGCATGCCGACCATATAGGAGATCTTTAGCATAAGGCCAATGTAAGAAATTGAGAGAGTAGCAGCGTACCGTTTTTTGTTTTCCATAAAAAGAACTAACCATTAGTTAAAAGTAGATAAAAAAATAATTTTTTTACAAGAACCCGTTCAAAAACAGATCAGCTAAAACAAATTGCAAGCACTAAGAACACAATACCATGATCCATCCTCAGTTAAATGATGCAGAAAACCTCGAAAAAGTAAATAAAAAATAAAAAATCGAGAGCAAAAGAAACCCTAGTAAGAGAAGCAACTGCAAAATTGAGAAAGAATTACAGACAAACAAAGAGAACGATAAAAATTCACAAGTAATTATACCTCCCACACAATCATGGCATCCTGGTTAATCCCTTTCTTTCCCTGCTGACTGAAGAGGGAGGCTATTCCGCTCTCCCCATTACGAAACATCCTTCCCGGAATCCGTTGGAGTTGTTCATTACCACGGTTCGACTCAACAGATGAGTGCCGGGACAAAATTTCCCTCCTCCCAGCCTTCTTTCCCCTCTGCTGGCCCAAAGTCGGTGAACCAGTCCCGAAACACGACGGCCCCAAGCCGCTCCTCCCGCCGCCGTCCGGCGACAGGCAAGAGCCCGTGCTCAGGGCCTTCAAAAAATCGAGTATGCACTCCAGAACAGCCAAACAGCTTACCCTGCCGTCTTCTATTGAAAGCTCCGTCGATTCCTCGCACGACAAACGGACCCCTAGACGGCCCCGGTGAAATCAGCACAAGTTCCACTTCGTCAATCGAAGAACCTTGTTTGCTCCCCTCCTTCTTTCTTCAAACTCTATAAACTTCAAGAGATACTCACCTTAAAATTGGCAAACCTAACGGGAACATATACTTTCAGAATCAAACGAAGTTCTCCATTAAAAAAGAATCCGATTCGCAGAAACATAGGAAATAGATGAAAGAGCGCACATGAGCAAGAGATCCATACCTTGAACTGCCAAGAAACAAATGGAAAGAAGAAATCAAAATTGTCCTGCAATAACTTCTTGAACAGATCCACCACTCTCTCTCTCTCTCTCTCTCTCTCTCTCTCTCTCTCAAGCGCGTACGCGCAAGCGCACACTTTCTTCTGTCTTCCCACTGCTACTTGTTCTCTCCAATTACTACCAATCACCTGCATTTCTTACGCGTTCTGATATTTGTATAAAAATACTCTTAATTTATGATTTTTGAGTCATTTGTGTTTGCTCAAATAAACAGTTTATTCTAAAACACAGTCTGTCGGTGGCCTGTAAGATTCGACTCACGGCCTGCATAACATGTTTTCCAAACAGTGAGGTAGGATATGTTTAGGATAGTCCGTGTTTATCCATATAAGTTGCCCACAGGATTCGACCACGGCCTCTGTAACGTGTTTTCCAAACAATGAAACATCATTTTGAAAACGCTGCCCACACTTATAAGCTACCCTAACAGTCTCTTAATTACTCGCATGAAATTCATTTATAAAAAAATATTTATTTATAGAAACACAAATATAAGAAATTAATTAATTATCACGCATGCGAAGCTGTATTTAATATATATGAACTGATAACGCTTTAAAGATAACCATCGTGATATCAATTGAGTCCATAAGATTAATTATTTTTTTTTATTTTTAATTATTTTCCGGGGGGCATCGCAATTATCTGTTGCTTGCATACACCCTCCACCAGACCACAACTGAATATAGATTTTCAGGATAAAGGATGCACTTAACGGCCGTGATTTAGAGCCCAGGTTGGATTTTCTATGTGCTGGACAATCTGTGTTAATCCTTTCATGGTTTTTCTAATGTAGATCAGATGTCTAAAAATATGATTTTTAAATTAAAAATAATATATTTAAAATTTTATATTTCAGAATTTACATTTAATTTTAAGAAAAAAAAAACTCGAGATTGAAATTTCATTAATGGTATTACGTGTTAAATTGAAGAAAATATCATTAGTACTGATAAACATATATTTGTCTTTGAATCACACCCAGAGTGTGTGTGAGAGAGAGAGAGTAGTATCTTAGGGATAGAGTTGAAAGGTACGAAGTTGGGAAAAGATATATCTTGGGTAAAGGTCATGTTCTTCGTTTACATTTAATTTTCACTATTTATGGTAGTTGACCTTAGTAAAATGGCTAATAACTTTATCCTTATTTTGATTTGGGGACCTCACATAGGTTTACTTCGAGCTACATAATTGAATCATGAACACTCAGTTGCTTGATCTTTAGATATCTAGTTCTGATTTGTTGTTCGTTGGTGTTCGGTTATTGTCGCTCAATCTCTATCGCCTGTCTTGTAATGGTTTAGCCTTCGTCATTCGGCCTTGGTCACTCGGTTTATTGATATGATATTTGATCTATCGTGGGCTAGTTTTCTCGGTGGTTGGATCCTAAGCCATCCACTTTACGATAATCTTGGCTGTCACTTTTTTGTTGTACATATTTAGCTCTTTGATTCTCGTATCTTAGAAAGACATGTTGAGATAAATGTGAGAGAATTAAATTTTAATAACTAGCCTCAAATTATAAAAAAAATGCTCATACAATAATCGTTCCCTTGAATTTTGTGCCCCTGACATTTTTAAATAGAACGACGAGATGTCTCGGAATCCTTATTTGATTCAGCTCTTCCCTTCTCTTCAACTTGATTACTCCTTTGTTTTGCTCTAACTTGCTATAGCAGATCTGACCTCGTCACAGACAGACATATCGAACAAGGTCCTTCTCTATGACATGTTTAATGAACATTAAGTGTGAGGTGAGAAACAAAAACTTTTGAGAAAGCACAAGCAATTCGATCAAACTCCTAGCCAGGAGGGCTCGTCTAGGTTGACTCCGGAAAATGTCTTGGCTCAGCCAACATAAGTTGTCACCACCCCAAGGGTGAAATCACTAATGGGTGGTTTGAGCTGAGGTGTCCCCCCTCAGCATGAAGCGCCGCAACCTTCGAATAAGGCAGTCACTAATTGTTTGTACCAATGATTTTTGAGTTTTTTGAACAACTGATCGTGATGGGTAATATCTGATTAAGTGAGCTTTCTGGAACTATCTGATTTTATATATATATATATATATATATATATATATATATAGATGTACAAGTGGGCTTTCTGGAACTATATGATGTTTATTTTGTGAATCATTTTTAATATTGGAACTATCTCATTCTATTTTGTAAATCATTTTTAATAGTGTGTTCTAAATATATTTTCTATTTATTGACTACTTTTTCAAAATTTAAAAAAATATATAACAATTCAAAAAATTACCTTTTATCCTATCTCCTTAAAATGATAATAAAATTTTATAGAAGTATCCTAAAACACTACAAATTGCATTTTCATGTTTTAATTTCTCCAAACAGTGAAGCATAAAGAGAGAAAAGGAGGATTTCTAGAGAGATAAAGCTAGTTTTGGGGGCCTTAGAGTCGATTTCATGCTTCAAGTCAGTTGGGGAAATTATCCGGCTCTAGATAGGCCACAATTAACATACTTCGGATTTCAATTTCTTTGTTATTCCATCAAGTCTTAGTATTTTATTTGTCGAAATTTCATACAAACTCAAATTTAGAGAGGTTTATAAACTTTTTATATGTTGTAGATTAGACAATACTAGACATATCAACATATTTACTTTTAGGCTCGTATTTTGTGATGTACATTATTTTATATATTTAGTCACTTGTGTTAAACCTGGTAAATTTATTGTAAAACAAGAAATGCTTAAAATATTATTATTGATATTTCATATAAGTGATTTTGTAATTTTGTTTTTTGATATATGTAGATTTATTTCTTCCGCAACTTATATTATTACTTGTGTCTATTGGTATGTATCATTTTCTATAGCATATTGTGATATTTAATATATCAAAATTGTTAGTATTTATATGCTTTTGTAACAAAATATGTGTGAAAAATAATAAAAATGGGGGAGTTGTAGGTGGTTGTGGTTGGGCGACTATATGTTATGTGCAATCAAGTGGAGTTATAAGAACTTTTGCACATATGTAATTATTCATCTATCACTTTGTCATGCTTAAACAAATGTGGACCAGTTGAGGTATAAGTGAAAGTGGAGTTATAAGAGGCATATGGGAAATATGAATAGGTGGATGTATAGGTAGAAGTGGAGATATTAGGGGCAAAGAAAAAAAGATTAAAATAATTCAAAAAAAAATTGAATTTTGATGTTCGTAGTATTTTTTTGCAATTTTGATATCATGTTTCTTATAATATTACTCAGCACAAGCCTACTATTGTTACAATTTCTTATGTTGGCATTATGATAGATATTATACAAAATGTTTCACCGTGTTTGTTTTATTTTCTTTGAATACATGTTTATTTTTTTATATTGAAAAATCTAGAAGATTTTGGGTAGCTTACTGTGTTGTGGTTGCTCACCCTGGCTTTACTGTGTTGTATCAGGAAAGGGTAAGGCTCGGGTTGAGTAGAGAATTTTGAGTTATTAGTAAGAGCTTGATATTAGGTATTTCAGTATTTTTTATCTATATTTCTTACATTTATTAGTAATGTTTATTTTCTGATGATAGATAAATTAAATCATGATTATTGTATATGTTTCCATTTATTGTATATTGATATGACGTGAATGAACTTTTGGTATTTTTATTTTATCTATTCGATGATAGTGGCCGTAAGTTTATGAAAATTGAAGAAAAATAAATAAACAAAATTTCTTCCAAATAGATATTGAATAATTATTTATTTGCCATGACCTTGAAAGGAGGCACCTTGCCTCCATATGATGGGTTGCATCGATTTGGGTTGTGATGGAATTTTTTGTATCAGAGCAATGGATTTGAATGAAGTAATTTATAACCCGAGTTATAGGATCGATAATAGATGAGTCAGAGAGTTTTGGTGGTTTAAGATTAATTTTTCTTTTATATCCTTTCTTTGGTGTATGTTAGATTATGTTATTGTATGTGCAAGTCATGTATAAGTATTGGGTAATTATGGATCCCTAAGATTAAGGTGTGATAGATGGACACAATTCCAATCAATTTAGGGTAGTACAAAATATAGTGGGAGCTCTTCTATCAGATTCAACAACTCAGTTTGCTAGTTTGGTAGCTCAATTGATCGGTGATGCTCACAACAAAATGTCTACTGTTGGGAGTAGAGGAGGAAGATAAATATTTGAAGTTATTCTTGATATTGAAGCCAACTCATTTCAAGGGAGCAATGGATCCTTGAGTAATTGAGGATTGGCTACTGAGACTAGAGAAATCATTTGATAGCTTGTTGTGTCTAGAGAATCTTAAGTTACCACTGACGGTGTTTTTACTTGATGGTAAAGCTGAGTGTTAGTGGCCAAACCTCCAGAGGGAGAGGTTTCAAGGCAAGAGGTATACTTAGATTACTTGGGAGCAATTTACTGATATATTATAGATTGGCTTATACCTCCATCAGCCAGCAACACATTCAAGAGTTCTTTCTAAGATTGGTTCAAGAGAATAAGACGGTGATACAATATGAGGCTGAGTTTACTGCATTAGCAAGATATGTTCAACAATTAGTCAATACTCTAGAGGAGAAGTGTTATAGATTATTGAGAGAACTTGGGTATAACTTTAATAATCTACTTGTTCCATTGAGGATCAAAGATTTTTTTTTTTGAGTTAGTGGAGAGGGCAAGATTAATAGAAAATGATCTAATGTCTACTCAGTTGCATATGGATGTTAGCCGAGAGAGTCTTTAGAAGTGGTGACAATGGAAGGAAGAGTCAATTTGAGTCGAATAACTCTTGGAGAGGTTCTATAGGTTATGGGGGGTGAGAGTTTATTTATCTTAGTGAGTAGTGCTCCAGTTTGTAGTGAGTAGTGCTCCAGTTTGTACCTCATATGGATGGAGACATCACTATCAAAGTTATTTATATTTTAAGTGTGCTTAGCCTAGCCATAAGATAGTACAATGTCCTCAGAAAGCATCTCAGAGTAGATCTAACGCTCAAGTTGAATAGAGAGGGTTGATAGACATCAAAAGTTGATCCCATCAAGAACTTCAGTAAAGGATATACTAATAGAGGTGGTGAGATGTTCTCTATAAGGCATACAAGATAGAGTCAAAGATAATATATTACTCCTGTTACTTCTACTCCAGCTCTGCCTAGAGTTTATAGTTTGATTCAGTAAGAGGTTAGGGATGCATCCAATGTTGTGACATGTACAACTTTCATACTTATACAACCTTGTAGAATTTTATTTGATTCTAAACCTAGTCTTTCTTTTATATCTCAGAAATTTTCTGCTTGCTTGAGGATCCTTCCTATTGCTTTAGCTTCTGGTTTTTCTATTTGTTTACTCGTTGAAGATTTGTTGATGTTTAGATATGCTTGTATCTATGATACTGAAATTTTAAATAGAAAGTTGGAGTCTTAGTTAATCATATTATCTTTGATTGAGTTTGATGTTATATTGAGTATGGATCGATTGAGTAGATATAAAGCTTTTATCAATTGTAGTTAGAAGAGGGTGGCTTTATGTGTTAACAATAAAACATTTTATTTTTATGGTATCAAAGGTTTTCTATCATTTTTGATATCAGCTCTACAAGTTGATAATTATGGAGAAAGGGAAATGATGCATTTCTTACCTATGAAAAAGATGAGAGTAAAGCCACTATAACTATTAACGAGGTTCTTGTGGTGAGAGAGTTGCTTAATGTTTTTCTTGAAGAATTAGTGAGTTTGCCATCAGAGAAAGAAGTTGAGTTTTATATTGAGATTGTACTTGGTACATCTCCTATTCTTAAAGCTTCTTATAGAATATCACCTAAAGAACTACACGAGTTGAAAGTATAGTTGCAGAAGTTGTCGGATAGAGGTTTTATTCGACCTAATTTATCTTCTTTCGAGGTGCACCTGTGTTGATACACTGCGTATGTGCATTAATTATAGAGAGTTGAATAAAATGACCATCAAGAACAAGTATCCATTGCCTAGGATGGATGATCGGTTTTACCAGCTTGAAGGTGCATCTGTATTTTTAAAGATAGATTTAAGATATGGGTATCATTAATTGAGGGTGAAGCATGAAGATGTGGTGAATATAGCATTTAGTCTTTATGGCTATTAGGAGTCCTTGGTCGTGTTTTTTGGTGTGACTAATGTCTCAATTTTATTCATAGATTTGATGAACTGTGTCTTCAAAAAATATCTCGATCATTTTGTTATTGACTTTTTTAAAAGATTTTTTTGTGTATTTTAAGTATGAAGATGATCATGAAATTCAATTTAGATTGGCGTTGGGGACATTAAGACAACACCAACTTTATGCTAAGCTCTCAAAGTGTATATTTTGGTTGAAAGTCATCTCTCTTCTAGTTCATGTGGTGAGTGGTAATATTATTTTAGATGATCCTCATAAAGTGTAGGCAATGGTTGATTGGCCAAGACCAAATATAGTACATGAAGTTTGTAGCTTTATTGGCATGGAAAGTTATTTTTGTTAAGGGTTTTTCATAAATTGCATTTTCTATGACTATATTGACTTAGACGACAATTCCTTTTGACTTGATACCTAAGTGTGAGTTTACTTTTCAGAAATTGAAGGATTGTTTGTTGTTGAAGCCTATTTTCATAATCTTTACTGGTTTTGAGGGGCTTTAGGTGGTCACATATGTTTTTTGTAAGAGGATTAAGTTGTATGTTGTAGCAGCATGGGAGATTTATTACTTATGCATCTAGACAATTGAAGCTACAAGAGAAAAAATATTCTACTCATGATTTGGAGTTGTCTGCTATTGTATTTGCATTAAAGATCTAGAGATAGTATCTATATGGATTTAGATGTGAGATCTATACATATCATCAAAAATTATCCTGCTTATGTATCTCTTTTAGGAAAGTGAATTACTGATGTTGAGCATAGAGTTCCTGAGTATGAGGTTGATATACAAATTAACCTAACCTATAGAGCAAATCATTGTGTGTTTTGGCCTTAAAGTTTACTTGAAATAGAGATTAGCAAGGGAAACCAGTTGGAAACAAAGGCTGATATAAGTCGGTTTTATCCATATTTGTTTAATAGTTAAATATTTTAAATGTCAAAGAAGACATATTTCTGATATACCCGTGCACCTGTTAAACTTAGTTTTGGTATCTAGTAAGTTTTCCATGTTTCTTTTATGTTTATTGAATTTTTATTATATTTTGAACACATTTAACCTTTTTTTTGGACATCATTATAAAGAAAATAAAAGTTTCTTGCTGGATTTATCTTTCTTAAGAATTTGATATATCCTTATACAAGTGAGCTTTCTGAAACCATTATTTTTTTGTCCTTTTTAAATAAATAGTAAACTCTCCAGCTTGTGTGTGTGTGTGTGTGTAGAATCGTATGATTTCTCCTTTCCAAATAAATCTCTCTCCCAAATCATCAAAAAAGATCTAGAGAAGAAAGGAATCAAAATTATAAGAATGTACAATAAAAATATATTAACAAATTAAAAAGAAACAAGCAGAGTTTATGTAAGATAATCCTCGTGTGATAGTTCGAGTGTATACGTCCAAATAGAATCAGATCGAATTATCTCAAAACAAAATATCCACAAAGAGAATCCTTATATATGTAACTCATAAGCAAAGAACAAAAAAATATATTTTTGTTATGAAGTCAAAAATAACTCACAAAGAGATGTATCTCTTTGATTTATTACATCTTGAGAGGATACCCAACAATACTCTTAATAATAGAAGTCATGCTTACATTATAGATAACTAGTAAAATGTGCATGCCAAAAGAATGGTTATCTCAAAGGAGTATTTCTCGATGCTTTAAAGCTCATGCTAAACCACATGGATAGAGAGTGAGTCTTTCGTGATCCCAATATGGCTAACATCTCATCAACAAACGAGGTCTATAAAATAATCGGGTCATCAAGTAGGATCATCCCACTACTTTAAGGCATAGCTAGGTCATATGGGTAGAGGGTGAATCATTGTATCCTAAAAGGCAGCAAGTATATCTGCAAAATTAGACTAACTAGATGAAATCAATAAGATGTTAAAAGGATAGGCAGGGCTCAAAAGGGATAAATCAAGAAAAGGAGAGACATATTTAAGTAGATAGAGGTAGTCGAGTCAGAATATCATGGATTTTTCATCTTAAGCTATGAAGACGTAGGTCTACCTGATTGTGAAAGTAGTCAAACCAACCCACTAGAGACCCCTTGTCAGCAAACCATGTGTTGTGTAGTTTAAGGAAATTTTAGTAGACTGAAGGTCAAAGGAAAGAAGACTCTAATTCTTATGACCTTATAAAGGTAGAACTCAAAGACATGAGTATTTTACTCACCAAATAAATGGCAAGGAAGCCAAAAGAAAGAAAAAGAGAAGATGAATTCGACTACAAAACCAAAATCATCCCATAAATGACCTACATCCCATATAGGTCGGCGAAGCCACTAACACCCTAGGCGTGCTATACAAGCACCTAAATATAAATCATGTACTTGGTTAAGCGGGTTAAATAAGTACAGGGCTTCTCCTTAAGACATTCAAATATGATGAAATTATCTAGAGCAATCATAATGTTCAAGCTCTATTAGTATGATAATCATGCAATGTATCTCATTTTAAATTTGGTCCTAAAGCCATGCATAAAAGTGAAGCACTGGTTTTCAAAAGTTACAGTATTTTAATATTAAATTTGAATTATCTCAATCTTTTATTATTATGATTTTTTATAGAAAATGGAGATTTTATGTCCTTAACAGCCTACATTGCACTTCACATGATACTTATACAAACTACACTCAAAAGAAGAAAAAATATCAACACAGGACTCAAAGTAAATCAAGCAAATGAATTGATAAATATATAGGCCAGATATTCTTGGGTTGACAACATATCCCAGAAAACAAAAAGAGCGATCAAGCTCCACATATACATGTTTAGTTCTAATTCTATACATCAATGTGAAATTCAGAATTAAGGAACAGGACAAGAGTGGTTGCTCCTCATCTTCATCACATGGTTCCATGTATTAAGTGTCTTAGAATCCATGTATGTACCTTATTATTGATACAGACTCTACATAAGGACTCTCAAAAGTACATAGGAAAAAATCTAAAAAAAAGGTCTCGAGCTGCAAAATAGAGGTTAGCATAGGTTATAACATGCAACGTGCAATAGGTCATTTCTGGTGGGAGGAGAGCTTATCAGCAACTGCAGAAAATCTATTTGCTTGAATCATTAATGCTCCTCCCTTTTAGACATGACACCTTGCTAGAATAATGCCCCAAAATATAAAGTGTGCATTTATCACACCTAGTAAACGCAAAGGTAGCACATAAATGTTCAACTAGGCACAAACCATCAACAATAGTCATTCCATATTAAACAACTAATTACGCCCTTCCCTATTCTAGCAAGCATCTAAAACAAGGTGGCTTAACACAAAAAATAAGTGTGTGCAAAGTGTGGCTAAGGTTGACATCGACCTCATTCTAAGGATCTAAGAATTCTAAGAGGTGTCATTAGATGCAAGTCTTATACAAGCAAAAGCTTTAAGAGATTGACTTTACATATGATCTAAGCTAAAATGTAATAGTTTTAAAATAGGTTTCAAAATATGATACATATAAGTAATAAAAAAAATATTTTTTTCTATTCTTTTAAAATAAGCCCTAAGGAAAAAAAGCCTAAGTGGCAACAATTAGATCACTTGGAACCTTAGCATAATTATACACATGCCAATCGCTATGTAATAACTCACATTACTTGTTGTGATATCCTCGCAAGCAATGCTTGTCCCGCAACCAACAATGGGTTACTCATATAAGCATGTAAATCAACCATCAAGGCAACATGATAATGCACATGCAAACATGCGAAGTGACAATGAAAAGATGATGCACTCATATGACACATGCAAACTGGGTGCATCTGGTACAAGGCACATTAAAGAGGAATTACATCTCGTCTGAGATACAACCCAGATGCTCATGCAATTGGCAGACATATGATGCACGAAATGAAAGACAACATACACAAATGATATGAGAATTTATCGCTACATGTACAGGACACCTCGAAGAGGGATTACACTTTGTCATGGAGGCGATCAAACTAGCTCATGCAAGTGGTGAGCACAATCAATGCATGATAAAAAATGCACACAATCTATGCTCATACAAGTGATGTACTCATGACAGTGCAAGAAGATGCCATGGACGTCAAGTGGTATGACTCATGCACCAGATGGGTTCAGAGGTTAGAGAGCATGACCTGTGTTGGGTAAGAATTGTGCATCCAAGTGAACATGAATTGTGCATTAGACGAGTTTAGAGGCTTGATAGCATGATTTGTGCTAGGCTCAATGTGACATGCCTATGGTACTCATATATAGTGTCTTAGGAAGTGAGTTAGCGCAATTCTTGTTATGGAGAATTGTGCACCAGGTAGGCCTTACATGTTAACCACCCTCTCACAAGATATGCAAGTATCTAAACATACACATACAATGAGGTATGTGCATGTGGGATATTATAAGTACGCATGTGAGTACTCAAAGAGACACCACGGGCAAGTTAAATATTAGAAAGATAAATGTAAAAAATGTAATTTCACACACATGGATATATGAGCATAAAGCCAATCATATCAAGCAAACCATACTAAATTGCATGCAAACGTGCATCACTCAAATGTGGCAAAAAATGGTCAACTGAGTGGCCAAGATGGTCGACCAGTCAAAAGTGGTCAAACAGTTAAACTTCCTACAATGACAGAGGCTGACCGAGGCGGTCGACTGGTCAAACCGACCATTTTGTTGAGGTCTGTCAAACCAACTAAAAATAGCCAATTGGGTCGACCGAGGGGCCAACCAGCTAAAGGTAGGTGACCAACAAAATCGACTGAAGTTTGACAACCGATCAAGTCGTCCGACGAGGAATAACCAATTGAGTCAAACAAAATTTGGTGACAGATCAAACCAACTAGCCTTAGGTGGTCGACCAACATCACATGCAAAAAATATTTTTCATGCATATTTTCAAAAAAAAAATGTAGTGCACATGAATAACAAAACACGTACATGTTAAAACATGATAAAATGGCCCGAGCAAACCTGATGGTGAATCAAACCCACTTAAAGAAACTCTCAAGGGTTCTCAACTTGAGATTAAGATGTGTAGCAACCTTTTATTATGCAAGGTAACAAAGGTCCTACCTTTAATTGTGTAATATGAAGTAAAGAAACTTTTTCACTACAGGAAAGTTTTCAAAAAGATGAAGGTTTCCTCTATAAACACAACCTTCACGGCTTAGGGAATGAGGATAAAAGGAATTCCTCATTCTCTAGGTTGAACTGGCCTCAACTCCATCACGGAGAGTGAGGCCACCAAACAACCACAGGATTATCATAATCTCAATTGTATAAATCAAGTACTAGGGTTTAGGGAGAATGCTCAAGCATTGTAGGGGATCACAACAAAAAAGCTTCCTAACCTGGTGGCTTGTCTCTAACATCAGCTTTGGTCCTATAACTCTAACACAAACCCTAAATGGCTCACTAGAAATGAAGAAAAAAGGGTTTTATAGAATGTCTCACTATAGTGATAATTGATCGAGTGTGTTTTTTTGCTTGACCTTGCTTCTTGCCAGCCGCAAATGAAAATCCCCCTTCTTATCTAATAGAACTCATTCAAAATTTCTCTCACACCTTCCCACATATATGTCCATGTTTTCAGATAGGTGATGTGGAAGGAGAAGAAAGATGGGATTTTTGGATCTCTGTACGTTGTGATCCCACTGCCGCCTTGCCGGTGACTAGAGCTCTGGGTGTGAGAAGTGGAAGACAAAAATAGAGGGGAGTTGAAAATGTGAGCTAGGGCCTCAACAATGGTTTTTGTGTAAGGGAGATATGGTTTCGCCGAAGAAGGAAAGGGCTGAGAGCTGGGAAGGCTGTCTGACAGCCGGCAAGGGGAGGAGACATGAGAGTGGCGACCGTCAAGGGTTTCGGAGGCCGGTAGTTTAAACATGAGGCAAGAGGTAGGATCCCTGAAAAAAAGGTTTGGCGAGCTAGGATTTGGCGAGAAGGCTCGCTAGTGGGCTCACAAGTGAGGCAAGAGATAAGGCATTTTTTTATTCTTTTAATTTTAGTCCATTAAATGTAGAGCATCTAATCATCTGATTAGGAGAATAGATATTTAGATTCGATGACTTATGTTAAGAAAAGCAAAGGTGGACCTAGGAAGACTTGGGCTTATTGTATAAAAAATGATCTTAATTTATTATAATTAAATGAAAATATGACGCTAAATAGAACACAATGGAGAAAAAGGATTTATATAGTCGACCCCGCATAGTGAGATTAAGGCTTTGTTCTTGTTATTGGTGTGCACTGGTTTGCATGTTATTCGCTCCCTTATAAAAGCCCAGCAATATGGTAAATTTGATGTTTCAGATGAGCTTGTGCAATCCTTTTATTATCGAAGGTCGTTTGAGAGACTTCGATAATGGTCGAGACAATTTGAGTCTGATTCGCACGCGAAATGATTTCTGTTGACTTTTTGAGTCACATGAACATATATATTAGAAAATACAGTCTCACAACACAAAAAACATGTGTCACAAGTGACAGACATAAAAAAAAGATGCTAACAATCATCTAGTGTTTGTTTTGCAAACTATTTTCATTAAATATGTTGTTCTATTTATTGACTATTTTCTCTTAATTTTTTGAGTCATATATTTCGAGACTCAGCAAGTTTCCATAAAGTAAGTATTTAATAAGTATAATAATTCAAAAAAATGACCTTTATTTTTTTCCCTTAAAAAAATTATATTTTATAAAAATATCCTAAACATTGCAGATTGCATTTCCATGTTTTAATTTCTCCAAACCATGAAGGCTAGAGAGAGAAGAAGATAATTCTTAGGGAGATAAAGCTAGTTTTAGGGGTCCTAAAGTCAATTTCGTGTGTTAGGTCAGTTTGGATAATTTTATTACTCTAGATAGGCTACTGTTAATCTATTTTAGATTTCAATTTTTTTTTCAAGTTTTGATATTTAATTTGTCAAAATTTCATACAAATTCAGATGTAAGGAGATTTACAAATTTTTTATTACGTAATATTTATATGTTGTTGATTAGGCTATGTTGTACATATCGGCATAAAAATGTTTATTTTCTTAGGTGTTTCGTGTTGTATAATATTTTATAAATTTTGGCACATATTTTAAACCTGATGAATTTGCTATAAAATAATGTTTCATATAAGTAATTTAACAAATTTTGTTTGTCGATATGTTTAGATTTATTTTTCCCATAAATTACATTATCAATTGTATATATTGTTATGTACTATTTTCTATAGCATGTTGTGATATTTGATATGTCAGATTGTTAGCATTTATATACTTTGTAGCAAAAAAATATATGTAAAAAAGATCAAAATGGGGAGTTGCAGGTGGTTATGGTTCGACGGTTGTATGTTATGTGCAATCAAGTTGCGTTATAAGGGCTCTTACATATATGTAATTATCCATCTATGTGTTTGATATGTCTGAACAGATGTGAATAAGTAGAAGCATAAGTGAAAGTAGAGTTATAAAGGGGAAAGGGAATATATGAATAAGTGAAGGTATAAGTGAAAGTGGAGGATATAAGAGATAAAAGGAAAATATTAAAATAATTAAGAAATAAAGAAAATATTAATCAGCACATTCTTTCTACATTTATATTTTCTTATAACGACACTATGACATATATTATATATAATATTTGACCATGTTCGATTTATTTTCTTTGAATACTTGTTTATTTTCTTATATTGAAAATTGTAGTAGATTTTGGGTAGTCTACTGAGTTATGGGTTCTCACCCATGCTTAACTCGCATGTGTTGTATCACGAAAGTGTAATGCTTGGGTTGAGTTGAGGCTTTTGAGTACTGGTGAGAGCTTGAATTAGATATGTCAGTACTTTGGATCTTAATTTTTTACAGTCATGATGAAGTTTATTCTTTGATGATAGAAAGATTAAATTGTGATTGTTTTATGTGTTTCCTTTTATTCTATATTGATATGATCTGAATAAATTTTAGATATTTCATATTTTTTTTAATTCATGATATTAGCGGCTCTTCGTTTATAAAACTGAAAAAAAAAATAATAGCAGTAATTTATTTATTATGACCTCGACACGAGGCGACTCACCTCAGCATAATGGGTTGCATCGAGTTGGGTTATGTTAGCTTTAGCTCTAAGGTATGTTTGATTATACTTTTTTTCTTTGATATCTCAAAATATTAGATTAAAAAACATTAAATTTCAATTTTATTGTATTTTGTTGGTTGAATCTTTTTTGCTTGATTGAGAGTCAATTTTCTAATTTCTTCTTTTATTTGTCAATTTGATTTCTTTCTTTTACTTACTAAAATTTTATTTTGTTATTTGATTTTATCATACAACTTATTTAAGGCTATCATAATGGAAGCTTATCTATAGAAATGAAGAAGAAAAAAAAAAAGAGAAAGAAAAGATAAGATAAGATAAGAAGAAAGGGAAAAAAAAGGTTAAAAGAAAAATAGAGTAAAAGAAAGTATGATAAGTATAAATAAGAAAGAAAAGGAGAGAAAAAAATAATGAACAAAATGTAAATTTGAAAGAAAAGGTGACAGAAGAGAGTTCAGCATTAGTGAGTTCAATCATTGCCAAAAAAAGTGAGATTAAAAGAGCTTTAGTTTCCCATTAACCCCTTATGGTACTCTTGTACGAAGATACTTTTTTATCTACTAATGAACTCAAAGTTCATTGCTAAGCAATATTATATCTCTTATGCAGGATTTTGATAATGTCTTTCTAGAGGAGGTGTCACCCAATTTACCACCAATTTGAGGAATTAAACATCAATTTGACTTCATACCCTATGCCATAACTCCAAACTAACTTGCTTATTGATGCAAACCTAAAGATACAAAGTAACTTTAAAGGCAAGTTAACGAGTTGATGGAGAAGGGGTATGTTAGAAAAGCGTGAAACCTTGTATAGTTCCAAATTTGTTAGTACATAAAAAGGATGGGGAATAGAGCTTCTCATTTAATTGTTAAGCCATCAATAACATTCCATTAAAGAATTGTCACCCTATTTCTAAGTTAGATGATATGCTTGATGAACTACATGGATCTTGTGTGTTCTTTTAGATTGATCTTAACAGTGGAAATCATCAAATTGAATTAAGAGAATGTGATGAGTGAAAAACTACATTTAAAACAAAATTTATTTTAATTGAATGGTTAGTTATTTCTTTCAGGTTAACTAATGCTCTTAGATAAGACTTATGAATCATGTTTAATGTAGTTTCATTGCCAAATTTTTAGTTGTATACTTTGATGGTATCTTGGTCTACACAAAAACTTGGATGAACATGTACAACATCTAAAACTTCTTTTAAATATTTTTTAAGAAATGAAGTTTATTTGCTAATATTAAAAAGTGTTTCTTTTGCATGGATAAGTTTGTGTTTCTTGGTTCAATAGTAAGTGTTATAGGTATTGGAGCAGATGAAGAAAAGGTGAAGACAATTTAAGGTTAGCCAACTCCTACAATGACGAGTCTGGTAAGGAGTTTCCATGTCTTGGCTAATTTTTACCGATAACTTGTTCGAGACTTTAGTAGTCTAGCTGCACCCTTAATTGTAGTCATCAAAAGGAATGTTCTACTAAAGTGTGGAGAGGAATTAGAGAAGGCATTCATGCTCATCAAGGAAAAAGTTGACTAATGTATCTTTAACTTCTCACATGTATTACACGATTTAAATGTTTTGAGATCATATTTAATTTGTAAATAGTTTCCTATAACTCAAGACATCCATAAAATTCCTTCCGCATACATTTTTACACCAAAACTCATGGTCTGAACTAACACAGTCATGGTAGAAACTGACACACCCGTTGGCATCAATTTTTGATGTAGCACAAATGAGATGTCCATTTGGATGATATGAGACTATATTATACTCATATGTAGCTTCTTATGATCCAATGAATCCATAAATCCTCTGGCATGGACTTTAGGCATTAAACTATGGTTTGAATTTGTGTAGTCATGCCCAAAAGTGGTTACTCTTTATTGGCATTAATTTTTTATGTTTCACCCATTTGATGCTTATTTTAATATTTGATGATTATATTACACTCACAATTACCTTGTGTGTGTTTTTCCAAAATCTAGGTTTGGTTAGGCACACTCATGCCAAAATTTATTGCACTTGTGCCATTCTAGCCTCATCGAGTGTCCCCACATTAGTGGCATCCTCACATCAAATTCAGGCACCGTAATGCTACGGATCGATGCTAGAAATAAATTTGGGTGGTGCCCATGCATCAATTTTGGGTGCCCCTGCACTTAGAAAATGGTAGGTTTTGATTTTGGTGAACTTATCTGAACAAATAATCTCATATGAGGCCAAAATGGATTATGAAAAGGTGGAGGATGGTACCATAGAATGCCCCTTAGCCTCCAACTCAAAAAACTGACAAATTCATGCGCGCTGTGTAGTTTAAAGCCCATTTCTATATGGCCACCAAGAGGATTTCATGGTCAAATGAGGGCTAATTTTTTTAAAGCATTTTGGGTACATTCCTCTTTATTTTGTAGCTCATTTGAAACTTAATGGGGTATAAATGAGATTGATCCTTCTAGTGAGACTTGAAGAGAAAGTGGAAAAACCCTAGAGGAGCTCATTGAGAGAAATGAAGTGCAATAAGCTTTCACAAACTTCTTCTTCATTTTCTTCTTCTTTTTACTTGATTTTGTTCTTATTCTTTATGGCCTTCTTCTTCAATTTCATCTTCTTTTGAGATTGAGAGAAAAAAAAAATGAGCGTTTGGAGTTTCCTTGGAAGAGGAGAGCCTACATCCTTGCAAAAGGAGAAGCTTGGACAAACAAAGAGAATGCTTTGACAAATGCCACAGTGGTGAAATCATCTTGCACTTTTATTTATTTTTTTCTTAAAAATGCCCTTCTAGGATATGTTAGAGTTATAGGGTACGTTGATGTTAGATAAAGCCTTAGGTTAAGAACCTTTTTCTTGTTTTTCCTAAGATTTTTGAGAGATTATTCCCAAAACCCCTCTCCTTCACCTATATATTCAAGATTGTAGTAATCTTGTACTTGTTTTGGTGGCTTCATCTTTTTATTTGTATAATGAAGCCTTTGAGCCTAAGGAATGGTAAAACCTCTTTGATTTTCTATTCTCTAAGTCATGAAAGTTTTGTTCATGAAATCTCCTCATGTTTCCATCACACAAATGGAGGTGGGCACATTATTATCTTGCATAATAATGAATTTTTACATCTCTCCATCATTAAAACCAAAACCATCAGAGGTTTCCTAGGTAGGTTGACTTGTCATCAAATAGGTCAAGGGCTTCATCATATTGAGCATGTGTGATTTCAAAATATTGCATAAAATATGTTTTATATTTTGATTGTAATTTAATAATAAGCTATGTGAAAATTTGTTTATTATTTTACCTGTAATTTATCTCTAAGCATACATGAAAATATAATTTGTATTGTACTTTATGATTTGATACAAATATGTAAGAAAGATCATTTTATATTTTTGTTTGATAAGGAAGGGGATAAGTATACTTTTTGTTTGTATTTTTACTTGGATTTATGTGTAAGACTTGGTTCATTATTTTTGAAGTTGAATCAAAGTTTATTTTGTTGAGTTTTATAATTATCAGTGAGTAATATACTTTATTTCTTCCTTGAATTATAAAGACAATAAAATAGAATTTAGGTTTGTTTTATCATATGCACTTGAACTTTCTTTTTGGCGTTGTGTTAACCTTTAAACTTATTTTACATTATACCCGACACATATAATAGTTAGGATCATTCCTGAACTCTGAGATTTGGAAGGATAATTTGTAGAATGAAAATAGTTAATCACATTAAATCACTGGAATTGGGATATTAGGTTTGAGTTTAGGCAATCAATAGGAAGATGAAATTGCTTGAGCTAATCACGAGATTTAAGAAACTAAAACCGTGATAGCCAATCTTTCTTGGAATACCAGAATGAGAAAAGAAAGAATTTACTCCTAATTGACATTGAGCTTTAATCATTTCCTCAATTCTACTCACTACTAGACCAATTCAATGGGTTAAATATTAAAATCTTAGATCTTAAAAATTCTTCTCGCCTGCTAGGTTAGTCTTATTTTTAAAATTTATTAGAATAAAAATTTTATTGAACTCTGAGAATTTCAACATTTCAGGCTATGACCAACATTAATAAACTAGAGCATCTCATTCTTTATGGGATCGAAACACAAAACTCCATTCCATACATTATTGATACACTACGTATATTTGCGTGAGTCGTCCGTCCTTTGCTGCACTTGGAGCGTGTCAATATTTAAATGCCTAGATTTTTCGATTACTATCTTAGATGTGTAACTCACAATATTTCTAGTGTCTTTTCTTTTTTTGATGTCATATTTTTCCATTCTTAGCCTTTTATCTATACTCCTTGCTGTCATATGTGTTATTTATTCAATATATTTGGTCATACATAAGTTCTCTATCAAAGCTATTTTAGAAAGGTAGTTATAGAAAATGATTATTCTGAAAGCTATTTTTCAGGTTAAATGCAATCAACCAAATACATGTTCCTGATTCAAGGCCAAATGCAAGTGGTCAAACATAGTTTCCTGGTTTAGGGCCAAATGCAGGAGGACAAATGTAAGTATTTGGTTTAGAACTGAATACAATTTCTTAGTTCATGGATGAATTTGTGTTCTTGGTTCAGGATTGAATGTAGGTTCTTAGTTCAAAGCCAAATGCATGTTCCTAATTTAGGGGATTTTTGTTATACACATTTAGTTTCCCATTTTCCTTATCTCTTTGAAAGACAATTACAAAAAGAATGAGATAATGATAAATATAAAGTTATGCATTGCTCGTCTCTTTAAGTCCAGTGTATATCCATTAGATGTGTTGTTTTTTCCAAATATGAGTAAAAATAATTCACGTAAAAATGAGTGGTGTATTTCTCTATGTGGTGACTATTCGTCCACCTGAGGCTCTTAGCTCTCCTACAATGAATTATCATAGAGCCATTTTGGCTACACCTAAAAGATTCTATCCTTGGCTCATTTTGGCTTGTCTTTATGGAGTAGTATCTTATTTTACTAACTAATTGTTATTGTCATAATGATTTTTTTTTCTTTTTTGCGATTAGATTGGCATGGTTTTTTATAATATAACTAAATTACATAGGAATTCAGCCTATTTCATTAAATTTGAGTTATCCTTCACCTAGGGACCATAACTCACCTATTGAGAGCAGTCGTCGTAAATTTTAAACTTTATTTAGGTCAGAATGTAGTGATATTCAATTCTTAGGTTAACTGACTTCATCTTTTATTTAATTGAGTTATATTTTATAAAACAATTCTCCAAACCTGTTCCTGACATTTGACTATTGAGATGAGTAATGTCTTAACTTTTAGGTGATTTCTCATTTATTCTTAAGAAAATTGCTTATGAGGGAAAATTATTAGAGTGAAATTGACGAACTCGTTCTATTTAATAAGTAATATATGCATTATTCATTATAAACACACCAAAGGAGCTATCAAAAGTAAAATAACAATAAAATAAAAAAAAACAAGAAAGAATGTTTTGAGAAATTTTCCCTTTTGTTAGAGATTTTCTTGTTTCTTAGCTCCACTCCATTGTTGCTCATCTTCTCTTAGACAAATTGTTTAACTGAAAATGTTTTTTTGGAAAAATCTCTTCGAGGAGCTATTTTTTATGGTCGAATGCAGGTACTATCTTAGAATTGAATGCAGGTTCCTAGTTTAGAGATAAGTGTATGTTATCAATTAGACGAGTTCAATTATTCTCCCAAATGAATTCTTCAATGTATTACATGCTGCTAGTTAAGTCAGTATCAACCAATTATGCTCATTGTATATTTCATTTTCTTATTTGTGGCATGATCCACACTCATTGTATTTTTTTAAGATGTTGAATCTCTTTTTGTCCTTGAATCACACCCAAAAAATAAAGCTAGTTAAGAGGAGGTGAGTATTTGATGTAAGAGAGAGAGAGAGAGAGAGAGAGAGAGAGAGAGAGAGAGTGTGTGTGTTGTATCAATTTCTCCAATAGCTATCCCGTGTTGGCAGAGGAAGAAGCCCCCTTCACATTAACTCTCCCTCTTATATTGAGGCAATTTTTTCAAAATAATACGTGTAAGCTATAATTACTTATAGATTTCCTGGGATTTCTGACTACCCAGATCTATCATTTACTAACTCGAGTGTATAAATTATTATAGTCTTTTCTCTTTTTTTTCATTGAACTTGCCTTTTACCTATCTTTCCATTATGATATGTATTCTCGATTGTCACATCTGTTGCCTATTCGGTTTGTTGGTCCATAGATGAGTTATCTGAAAGAGTCGTTTTGCGAAAGTTGTTCTAGGAAATCACTCTTTTAAGAGCTGGGTTGATAGTAGCTGGCCGAATGCAGGATCTTGGTTCATGGCCAAATGGAGGTTCTTGGTCAGGGCTAAATGCAAGTCTTAGTTTAGGGCCAAGCACAAGTTCTTGGTTGATGACCAATTGTAGGTTTTTCGTTTAGGGCCAAACAAAGGCAGACGAATGCAGGTTCCTGTTCAGGACTAGATGCAAGTTCCTAATTCAAGAGATTTTGGCAATGGTATGCATATACATGGTCCAAAAATACATTGGAATTCTATGATATATATATTAAAACCTTTTCAAAAATTAGTCTATGGTATTAAAGCAAATGTATTATTATTTACCTCGATATATATAAGTCAGCCGGGGGAAGCAAATCAGCAGTCAATGTCAATCCGGCTTCCATTCCTTGACTAAAAAGTAAAAGTAGCCCTCAATTACGTACTCAACCTCCTGATCACTGCCACAACACGCTCCGCCGCAACCCCCTTGCTCTCCGGCGCGCCGCCGCCTCTTTATCAAACGGAATGCTTCCACTCTTATTTATTTGACTTCCATTCGAGGGGCAGGAGGGCTCGGGCGAAAGGAAATGGGGAGTGAGCTGCGGGAGCCTGTGGAGTTGAGAGCTCTCCAATCGCTCGGTCTAGGGTTTGATCTCACGTCTGACTTTCGCCTGAGGTTTGCCAAGGGGTACCCTAATCGGCGGCTGGTGGAGCTTGACGAGGTGAATACCGGCGACCTCGTCTTCCCTGGAGGTCTCACTGTCCGTGGGGTGTCTAGGGATATCGGGTGTGACAAGGGGGATCGGATTCGGTTTTGCTCCGATGTATTGGAGTTTAATCAGGTTTCTCTTCGGTCCCTTTCTCCCTATTTTATTTTGGCACATTCTGTGTAAGCACCGGCTCCCGGTTGAATTATTGTACAGAAGTGAATCGGATGTTAAAATTTTGTGGAGGTTCCAAGGTTAGATTGATTAGAAAACCAAGGAATGAAATAAGTTGTATTATTTTTTTCAATGATTTTCTGGAAATATAGAAGATGCGTCGTGTTCTTGAACTAGCTTTTTTGACGATCGAATTGTCTCTTTTTTATATTCTTTGTTTTCTGCATTCTGTTGGATTTAATTTCAAGCGTATTTTGCTGTGCTGAAGCTGTTTCTTTCCATTGTTCTGTTTTCTCTTGTATTTGTTAGAAACAGAAATTTAAGTGATCTTTTGTGTGGTGAGATAGTAATTAAGGTAGTTGCATCCGCTGTCTTCAGTTTATAGTTGAGGCAATCTAACCATTTCTTTTGACCTGGACTTATAGGTTGAGCTTCTAGATATTGAAAACTGCTTTGTGGCAAGAAACCAACTTCGGACAAACTTTTAGGTTTGCACATTCGTTGACTATAGGAAGAATTTTTTTTTTGGGTTCGAATGAGCCTTTCTCATTGTCAAAATTTTCTTCGCTAATTTAAGATATATTATTTAATAATCATTTGGCCAGTGTCTTTTGATTGCGAGAAAGTAATAAGAGCTAACCTTAATGTAAGTACCTCTGCTTCCCTGATTAACACAGTCAATGTGCATGAAGAGATGATTTCTTGTCCATGCCATGTGGTGGGGGATCCTTAGATTTTTACCAAACGTCGAAGTGACCAAAATTAATGGGAGAAGTGTTCTGAGTCCGATGGTAGTTATGATGATTGTTATGAGGCAGTTCTGTCGTACTTGAGATTTTTTTCTGGGATATAGTGATGGATGGATCATCTCAGTTATTCTTTGTGACTTCATGTATAATATCATCCAGGTTTCAACGCATGTCTATTTTTGCTGGAGACTTGAAAAATCATTTGCTCACAACCTTATGAAATCGGAATGATTCATGCAGACTAGCTGATAGTGGATACTTTCTTGAGTTTGAAGAACTTGTTTGACTTGTTTATAACCAATTATCTCATACCCTTATGTCTTGTGATACTATTAGGGGCATGCTTTCTTCCAGTTTTTTTTAATCTTTTATGTTTGTCCTATAGTAGGAGTAAAAGCTATCCTCAATAGGTACCACATTATGTTAATTTTGTATGAGAATTGTTTTTGTTATTTAGCTTCTTTAGCAGTTAAAGAAATGAAATAGATACTTCTTCCAAGATTGAAATACCTTAACATTCTCCAAACTCATGCAGACAAACAAAAATTCATTTTATTGTCTTGTTTCAACCAAAGTTTTACTTGAAACTCTTATTTTAGTTTGGTTTACTCTAGGTCCATTATAAAATTATTAATCTTATTGATTTTGAAAGAAATTCACCTAAAAACTCAATTCGTACACACACCATTTAAAGAAGAAATTCGTCTTGCAATTGCTGTGAAAGTTTGACGACACTCTTGGAAGTTGCATGTCGATTCAATCACTATAGCTTGCATTTTATGCAAGTAGTACTTGTTATTCTTTTGCTCTTCTTCCTATCCTTACCACTTGGAGCACTTTGAATTATTATTTAAAATTTTGCAATTTGAAACTCTTCTTGAGTTGCATGCAAATCACTCTGAGGCTTACACTTCCATTGGGAGAAAGAGTTGTTTGCTTCAATAATTCAATGTGCACTTTTAGGTGCATCTTATGATATTTAAGCCACCACTTCATCAATTGCATGAAATTTTTAGTTGAAGATGATGACAAAAGTATTAATTGGAAAATGTTGAAGATTCCTTGGTTATTAATTATGCATGTTTAGATTACAAATGATTTATGGCAAATGAAATTGGAGTTTTAGTGTCACAATTACATGAGAAAGTGCTCATTGTTTACTTTTTTGATGAAGGAATGAGAATAACAAAGGTCAAAAGCAAAGTAATATGAAAGTCTAGTATAAAATTTTATGTAATAGAAAATTGAAAATCTCGGTATGATCATTATTTTAATTAAAATTTCTTTAGATTTTATTGATTGAAGATTGAGCTTGAAGATGAAGAAGATTGAAAGGATGTTGTTGCAGCGGCAATGAGGGAGGCAACAAACAATCAACTACAATGTTGATTCCAATGAATACTCTCTAATTGATGCAAGTGGGCGTAACTTTCGAATTTTATGTTTTAAATCATTCATACTTTGTTTTAAGAAATGTGTTCTTTTTTTATGACTTTTTCACATTTGGATTACAATTGGTTTATTAGGAGGAAATGGAGCTCAAATTTTTATGATGCCATGTTTATGTTTTGATTAGTTTAGTTATTTATTTATGAAGCTTATGCCTCAATTGCCTTAAGGCTTATGCATTACCTCGTGAAAAGAAAATGGTTCAATATCTAATTATGCAATTTTAAACTTTGGTTTGAGTTCTAGATAACCATTATAAACTCTAAAGTTTTCTTTTCTGGACAATTCAGATTATTTAAATATTTTCTATAGGAAGAGCAGTAGACTATGAGCCTATTTTAACCTATTTTGGCATGATTTGGATTCTAAAATTAGAAGAATTACGTCAACTCTTTGGTCTCTCTACGGAAATAAGTCATATCTACTTGTGACTAGCTGCTCCAATAAAGTATAAAGCAAATTGGCTTGACTAGCACTTCCCTGATTATTATTTTTATGGCGGTTAGTATATCTGTAGTGAACTGTCTGGAAGTTATTATATCTTTTAATCATTCCTCACTAATGTTATCATGAACGTATTCTGTTTAACTGTTTCAAGGACTTGAGCCATGCTATCTTCTTTTGCTGTCCCTTAACAGATGTCTGAATTTTTCAATCAGAAGTCTTCGATCCAAGGAAAAGTTCCTTCGGGTTACTTTAATGCTCTATTTGATTTTAGTGGAGCATGGTTGGAAGATGCCAAGGAAACTAAAAATCTTGCTTTTAATGGCTACTTCATTTCCTTATTCAATTTGCATTTAAGAGCATCTCCATTGGTTCTTTGCAACGAAGTAAGGAGTGCCGTTCCATCCAACTGGGAACCTAAGGCACTATCGAGGTAATTTTGCTTTTATCCTATGAGCTTGTTGTGCATATGGTGTAAGTTCCTTCCGATTCTATTTTCATATGGATTTTTAACTTGGCTTACTATCAGCTTAGAGTTTGCTAAACAGTTGTCCTTATGTATTTAATAAATTGACTTTTATATATAATGCTATTTAGTTCAGAACTTTACTTTAACCATTTAGCTAAGTTAATGATTTAAACTAATAATATTAATTAAAGGCATAATGATTTCTATATCATCTTAAATGAGCTCAAACGTCTTAATAAATGAACTGTTATTTTTTAAAATCAATTTCTATTTTGGATATTTATTTTGCTGTGGTATTAACAAGATCAACAAATTCAGTTTTTAACGGTATACAATTAATTCCTTAATTTAATCTAATTACAAAATAATTACAAAGTTACTAAATCTATTTATTACGTAAATGCTTTGCCTTAGAATAGGTGATTGGGACAATAATGGTAACCTTTTTGTTTTTTTTAAAGTCCTGTCTGCTTGGTTGATGATTTTGGATTGTGTAAGTACATTGACGAGGATTCAAGCTTTCTTATGTGGGATAGATTGTAAGATATATGATACGGTCCAGATGAAAAATAGCGAATAACATCGGATAAATGGTAATAGAGATGTGGGGAAACTCAAATGAAAGTTGATTTTACTAATATCAACAAAAGCAAACAAGATACATCGTTGATCTACTGTTCGAGAGGTAGATCATCTCTCCATAAATCCTAGACGCCGCTAGAAACACCAAGAAAAAAGAAAAAAACTGCAGCAAATTAAAACATAAAACAAACAACAGCCAGTTAGCCCTCAATAATACTCTCCAAAAGCCATTCAGACTTTCCCCCCTCAAAACCCCCCTTAATTCCCCTCCTCTTATACGTGATTAGCGGCTGTGTGGGCCTCACCCGAGTACTGAAATCATCCTCAGCCACTTCTAGAGTTTCTGTCCTTATAGGCTGGGCTGGCTGGCTTGGCCATGCTGATTGATCTAGCTGGATCTAGCAGGTCTAAACCGGTCCTCCTTGGACCCGCTGCTCATTTGGGTGGGTTGTTCTCCCTTCGGTTGTCTCGTCTGGAGGAACAAGCATATCAATATCCGACACATAGTGAAGCAAAATTCTTAAATTTTGAGGAGCCTGTTGAGAATTTGTTGAAGTTATTGTTTGAAACTTTAGCATTAGAATCTTTTTGTACTTAACGACATGACCTTCAAATCCTAGCTTTGATAAATTTTTTGAGAAGGCCATTCAGATGGGGAAAGTGGTGAATACGAGGGGAGGAAATGGTATGAGAGAATCTTACTCTGTTATCTTGTTCAAAGGTGGAGCTAATTCTAAAAGGTTATTTATTTATTAAATTCTCATTATATTACAAGCATATTTATGCTTATATGCAGGCAAGTGAAGAACAATACTGGAAATTATAATAAATGAGAATATTTTCATCAATGATGGAGTTTTACAAAAATTAAGAGCACATATTCCTATTTTAAGTAGTATGTACATGTGATACTTTAAAAATGAAAACAATTTTGATGAATACGAACACTTGATGTACATTTGCACTAATACTCTGCCTAACATGTGAAAATTTTGAGCTGTGGAAGATGGCACTCGATGTCGATGGCTAGTGGTAGGAGCGGTGGGCGGTTGATGGCTAGTTGCAAGGGCAGGCGGCGGTGGTCATTGGGTAGTGGTAACAACGGTTGTAGCTTGTAGTATATTTTGAACTTTACCAAATCTTCCTAGTTTAATTTACTAGAAATAAATTAGTTTGAAAATCATTGAATTCTATTTTGTATTTCGTTTTCCTCAAACCAATTACTCAAGTTTTTTGGAGCATCTACATTCCAAATGCAGTACTTCGATTCTGCAGCCAACCAAAGAACCCCTTAATTAGTTGAAAAGTAAATAAATCCCAAAGCTTTGAAACTCAAAAAGTTTTATGTATAAAACTTTCTTGTCTATTTCTGAAAAAACAATACAAATATCTAAGGTTAGGACTTACCCTCCAACAAAAAATAGGCGAAGAGAAAACCAATATCGAGTCCACCTTATCTTCAACAACTCACTTGATGTTGATGCACCTCAAGTTCAATAAGTGTTTTTTAGCACAATAAGTATAGGCGTTAAATGAGAACTATCATTAAAAATAAAATTGTTGAAGATATGGGCTGGGCTCAACAAGGGGTTGATTTTTCTATTTTGTAACCTTATATATTACAAATTTTCTTAGAAATGGATAATACATTTTCATTGGTGAACATTTATGAGTTTTATGTCATTATTTTATTCTGCTGATTAATTTAGATAGACTTTCAATTACTATATAGCTTTATCAATATAGTATTTCATTAAATTAAGAGTTAATGATTTCATGCCACTATATTTTTAATTGAACAAATTTGGGCAAAAACTTAAACATTAATTCAGTACTTTATACTTTGATATTTATTCTCTTGAGAAGTAATAAAATAATGCATAAATTATTTAACATACTTAATTATATAGTTTATATCAATAATTGGAAAAGAGTTAGTAAATGTTTGTCATATGATTTGCATGAAATTATATGATTTTTAATTTTGAAAATGAAAAATTGAAATATAATATTTAAAAGTTAATTATAACGGTATTCATAAAGAATTAATTAGAATTTTAGTTTAATAAATTAAGAAATTATTGAAAAGGTTGTGTTTTTAATGCATTTTTATTTCATATTTGATAACTATAATTAAAATATGCACTAAAAGGATAATAATTAATAGTCACTATAGTTTTTGGTGAATATGTTCTATTTAAGATAAGATTTAAAAGATATAACAACAACAACAAGTCTTTATCCCACTAAGTGGGTTCCGCTACTTGAATCCTTTATCTCCATTGTATCCTATTGATTGTCATATTTTTATTTAATTCTAATAAATTAAGATAACTTTTTATACAACATGCCCAAGTCTTTTTAGGTCTACCTCTATCTTTCTTAACATAGGTCAAATTTAAAACTTCTACTCTTCTAACAGGGTCATCAAATGATCAATATTTAACTTGACCAAAACATCTAAGGCGACTCTTTTTAAAATTTTATGTTACTAGAGCTACTCCAATCATTTCATAGATATATTGATTTTGCATTTTATCTCTTAGTGTGTAGCCACTCATCCACCTGAGCATTCTCATCTCTACAACACAACTTAATTTTTTGCTTTCTTCTCAAGCCAGCATTCTGTACCATAAAGCATTCTAGGTCTCAACACCATCTTATAAATTTTTCTTGTAAGTTTAAGCGATATTTCTCTATCGTACAATAGGCCTGATGCATCCATCCACTTCAACCATCCAACTTGAATTCTCCTAATAACATCCACATCTATATCACTATCACTTCACACAATTGACCCGAAATATCTAACACTTTCATTGTTGGGTCCCAAACCTCAGATGTGAAAAGTGAAGGATTGCGTTAGGTAGTTGACAACCAGCGTAAAAATTGTCAAAAAATCATGACATGAATTATTTTGATCATTTTGTAAGTGGTAGGTCGTCCCCTGGAAGCGACACGTTGTATAGCCTGAATACAATGAAAAGTGTGCAAGGGCTGCTACACTGATACCTGGGTGTAATATCAAATAAGCAAGAGTTTTCACATTACGGGCAGATGCGGGTAAAGAAGTTAGTCCATAGAACTAATGTTAGAATATGTTCTTGAAATATATGTATTTCACTGGTAAAATAATGAAATTAGTTGATAATATGATTTATGGAAAGATAGATATCGTATGTATTCAAGAAACGAAATATATTGGGGAAAAGGCTAAGGAGATTGTTAACTTAGGTTTTAAACTTTGGTATTCAGGAAAGAGTCACACTAGAAATGGTGTAGGTATAATTATAGATAAGAGCTTGATTGATAATTTTGTACAAAATAATAGAATTGGAGATAAAATTATAGCCTTTAAGATTATTGTTGATACTAAGTTTTTTAATATTATAAGTGTTTATGCTCCTCAAGTAGATTTAGATATAAGTTCTAAAGATAAATTCTAGAATGACTTAGAAGACTTAATACAAATGATAACTGTTGAAGAAAGAATTTTTATTGGAGGAGATTTAAATGAACACATCGGTAGAGTGATAGAAGATTTTAGAAATATCCACGGTTTTGAAGTGATTAATGAGGAAGGTAGAGCCATACTAGATTTTGCTTTAGTGTGTGATTTTTTTTATTGCTAATACTTTATTCAAGAAAAGAGATGAACATATTATTACCTATAAGAATGGATCTAATAAAACACAAATTTATTATTTTTTAATGAGAAGAGACCGTTGAGAATGTAAATATTGTAAGGTCATTCCAAGTGAGGATTTAAGTACTCAACATCGATTATTAGTTCTAGATTTTAAGGTGAAGAGTTGTAAAATAAAAAAAAATTAGGAATCATTATCGTAGAATTAGATGAAGGTACATAAAAGACAAATAAAATTATTTTTATGAGTAAAATTCAAGATTTCAAGATTTGAGATGTTACTGAAGAAGCAAATTTTATGTGGGATAAAATAACAAATACTATTAAATAAGTGACAAACTATGCACTTGGAGAATTAAAAGAAAGTTTCTATAAATAAAAATAGTTAGTGATGTAATAATAATGTGCAATAAAATATAAAATATAAGAAGTTATGTTATAAAAATTGGTTAAAATATTAGAGAATTGAGAAAAATGTCAAAGACCAGTAGGGAGTCTAAGCGAACAAGCTGTGAAGCTAAAAATTCTGCTTATAACAATCTTTATAATAGATTAGATATTAATGAGACGAAAAATATATGTATAAACTAGTCAAATAAAAAGAGAAGAAAAATAAAGATTTAACTCAAGTAAAGTGTATTAAAGATGAAAATCAAAAAGTATTTTTTTTAAAAATATATCTAACATAGGTGAATGAGTTATTTTTATAAACTTTTTAATGAAGTTTCTGAAAATATTATCGATCTTAGTGATTTTAATATCATTGATAGTAGTAAAATTTTTCATTTTTACCGTCACATTAGTAAAAAAGAAGTTGAGGAGGCTTTAAAGAAAACCAAGGGTGGAAAGTCTGTAGGACTTGATGATATCCCCATTGAAGTGTGGAAATATATAAGAGATTTGAGAGTTTTTTTGGCTTATTAAACTCTTTAATATTATTTTAAAAATTAAAAATATGTCTGAGGGGTGGAGGAAGAGTATTTTGGTCCCCATTTTTAAGAATAAAGGGGATGCACAAGAGTGTACAATTTATAAAGGAATCAAGTTAATGTGTCATACTTTAAAATTATGGGAGGGGGTAATTGAACGTAGGTTAAGACGAATTACAAAAATTTATCATAATCAAATTGGATTTACACTTGCAGGTCTACTATGGAAGCTATACAATTATTGAGTGGTTTGATGGAGAAGTACATGGATAATAAAGAGGATCTACATATGATTTTTATTGATTTAGAAAAAACTTACGATAAAATTCCAAGAGATACCCTGTTGAGAGTTCTGAAGAAGAAATGTGTTGATATGACTTATATTCAAGTAGTTAAAGATATGTATTCTAGAGCTGTTACTTGTGTTAGAACAGAAGGAGGATTGACTAAATGTTTTCCTATTTCTGTTGGATTACATCAGGGATCGACTTTAAGCTCATATCATTTTGCTTTAGTTATTGATGCTCTTACTGGACATTTACAGGAGGATGTTCCTTGGTGTATGCTTTTTGTTGATGATATCCTTCTCGTGGATAAGGCGAGAGAGAAAACTCAGGAAAAAACGGGAAATATGGAGATCTATATTGGAGTCTAGAGGCCTTCATTTTGAGTAAAACTAAAACTAAATACCTGGAATGTAATTTTAGTATTAGTAGCTCTAGTAACGAAATTGTAACTATGGGTGATCAAATTATTAAAAGGTGTGACGTTGTAGACATATCGGGTCTATTGTTCAAATTGATGGGGATATAGATGGGGATGTTATTAGTAGAATTCAAGTTGGTTGGTTGAAGTAGAGGAATGCTTC
This sequence comes from Phalaenopsis aphrodite, assembly GCA_003013225.1. NCBI lineage: Eukaryota > Viridiplantae > Streptophyta > Magnoliopsida > Asparagales > Orchidaceae > Phalaenopsis > Phalaenopsis aphrodite. The sequence goes on along the minus strand of NEWO01000024.1, from coordinate 110,770 downwards.
AGGCCTATTGTGTGATGGAAAAGTGCCGCTTAGATTGAAAGGAAAATTTTATAATATGGTGGTGAGCCCTGCAATGCTCTATCACGCTGAACGTGGCCTTTGTAAGAGAAGCATAAAACTAAGTTATTTCGAAATGAAAATGATTAAGTGGATGAGTGGTTTTTCACTTAGAGACAAAATATGAAATGAATATATCCGTGATACGGTCGGTGTAGCTCTAGTGACGGACAAAATAGTGAGAGTTGAATTTTAGATGGTTTGGTAACATTAAACGTCGAACATCTGATGATCCGATTAGGAAAGTAGATGTTTTAGGTTCAACTTATGTTAAGAAAGACAGAGCAAGACCTAGAAAGACTAGGGCATTTTGTATAAAAAATGATCTCTTAATTTATTAGAATTAAATTAAAATATGACACTCAATAGGACGCAATGGAGAAAAAAAGATTCATTTAGCCGACCCCACTTAGTGGGATAAAGGTTTGTTGTTGTTGTTGTTGTTGTTGTTGTAGAAATTATGAGGATTAAATTTATTTCTTTGGATTAGATTTATTTTCTTTCCTATTTTGAATTTATTTATTTTCCTATTTTAGATTTATTTATTTGGATTGGATTTATATTTTTTTTTATTTCAGGCTTTCCTGATTTATATCGTTTCCCTTATGTCCAATTAATTATTATGAATTAATTAATTAGAGATATATGTGTTATATCTTTCCTTTCATATTATTTCTCTTTCGTTGTCTTACCTATAATAGAATTCATTTAAGTGTATTTATACCATCTTTTCATATCAATGAAATAATTTCACTGAATTCTGAAAATCAACGGTATCTGAGCCTTGAAAAAAAACCCTGGAGTCTCCTGCCGCTGGAAACTCCTATTCCCTGTAGCCAACAACCTTTGTTATGCTGCAGCCCCTTCCTTTGCCTTTTCTTTTCAATTTTTCTGTTGAAAATTTTATCTCTGTAGGCCCCGCCGTCTGATTTTCCTTCTGCAACCATTTTCGCTTTCGGCTCCTTCTCCTACAGTGTTTTTTTCAACTGTCGATCTCTCTCCTGCCGGGCAGCTCTCTATTCTGCAGGGACCCTTCTCACATGAGATTTATCCGCGCACCCTTTGATTTCTATCGCAGAAGCAAAGCCTACATTAGGAGAAGCACACGAGTCAACGTCTTCTTCAGTTACTTTGCCTTATTTAATTTGATTTTTTTTTTCAATTCTTTTCTCCTAGCCATCTTTCACTTCCAAAACTTTCCACGTTTGCTGATTGAGTCATGACGATTGTCAAGAACAACTTCAGGGCTTTCAGAATGAACCAGTATTTATCACCTAGAACTATTTCAAGCTAAGAGGATGATAAGAGTTCCGTTTTGATGGGGTCTTCAAGTGACGTTGGTTGCTGCTTCTGATACAAATTCCTACATGGGTTTTGATGAGATCGATTTGTCCGAGTTTGGCAAGTTGGGGATAGAGTTCTGCCTGGTGGCGGAACCAGAGTAGCAACATCCTGTTGGAACTTAATGATCTTTCTGATCTTGGGGCGGTTGTCTCGATTGAGACATGGAACGATTGTCTCACCGAGCAACAATTCACTTTTGGCTGAATATCTCCCCAATATGGAGCAGGAGGGTTTTGCCCTAAACATGAAGGAGCTGTTATGTAGGATGAATTTTCATTTTGGAAACCTTGCTATGAATTTCTTCAATAGAATGAAAGGTGGGTTTTTTGAACCGAGGGTTGTTCTTTACCAACAAGTTTTGAATTGTTTTAAGGAGCGCAATACTATCATTGGCTAAGCAATTATCATAATTCCATGATGAAGAATCTTGTTCAGATTAAAGACATTTGGATGAACTGCAATCGATATGGTTTTGAAAAGAGGCTGCAAGTTTTGAACATTTTGACAAGAAAAGGTGTTTGGGTTATGGTAAGAATGGGTAATTGGGTTCTGAGATGAAGTCTGAAATCGGCGATTCCATCAAGGCCTACTATAGTGAAAGGTTTAATGTAGATCGCCGAGCTAGAAAATCTTCTCAGAAAGTTCCTTTAGAGTTTTTCTCTCAAGGGAGCGAGATGAACATTAAGCCATTAAGGTTTGTGAAACAGAAATCCAAGGAAATTTTGAAGGTTGTTGCCCCAAAGAGCTGAAAAACAGTAAAGTGCATACCCTGCAGGTGTTTTTTTTCTTTTTTAACCTGCAGACCATACTCTGCAACTTTCCTGTAGGTTGTCTACTCCCCTGCAACATTATCTGTAGAAGCCTTCCACCTTCAAAGACAATTGCAGTCAATTAGAAGTTAGCTTTTCTTGTATTTTGTCTATTTCCATGCAAACATCTCTGCAACATTACCTGTATGAGCCTTCCGTCTGCCTACAGACATTGCGGAAATTGCAGTCAAGGACAATTACAATGAACTAAAAATATCCTTGAATGTTCTTGGGGCTGATTACCAAGTACAGGATAAAAACTTCAAGCTCTAGCTCACAATGAGTCTTCTTCATCCGTTGTGTTTGATATTTTAAAATCTAAGTTGAGTGTTAGAAGTTGTATTAGGAAATTTTTTATTATTACTAGAAATTATGAGGATTATATTTATTTCCTTTCATATTTTGGATTTTTTTCTTGAGTTGGATTTATTTCTTTCTTTTTTTTGGGCTTTTCTATTTTATGTCATTTTTTTTCCCAAATAAATATTTTGAATTGATTAATAGGAGATATGTGTTATATCTTTCATTTCATGTTATTTACTTTTTTTTATCTTTTCTATTCTAGGATTCATGTAAGGATATTTATACTCCATTTTCCAATCAGTAAAATAATTCTGTTGAATTCTGAAAATGAACTAAAATATTCACTCATTTTACTGACTTGATCACCGATGATTACTAAAGTTACATTCCAACTATTCAGTTTTAGATCTACTCAAATGAAAGTCTTAGATTTTAAAGTTGCCTACCATAAATCAAGTTTTGCCTAAGCTCTCTTCCTAGTCTTATGCACAAGAAGGATATCATCAACAAAAAACATACACCAGGGTTCCTCCTGTAAATATCGAGTAATAACATCCATAACTAAAGCATAAAGATATGGACTTAAAGCCGATACCTGGTATAAAGCACCTAAAATAAGACTTGTTTAATACTCCTTGTGCTCTAACACAAGTAACAACTCCAGTATATATATCTTTGATGACTTGAATATACGCAATATCATCATCTTTCTTTTTTACGAACTATCCAAAGTACAAGATAGCTAAATGTTTTGAAAGAAATAAAAACATATGTTTTTAATTGTTTGGTTATATGACTCGAATTATGCGTCTAACATTGTGTATATTTTTGGTTGAGTCGGTGTCAAAATGTGGGCAAATTAATAAAAAAGCAAGCTAGCTCTTCTAGACATAAGGTCTTAGTTGTGGTAATTACATTTTTAAGTTAGAGTAGTATTTATTTCTTTTAATTTTATTACAGTTGATGAATATATCTATACTCAATTTTTTTGTACTGATATAATATATGATAACAAATTTATTTTGTAAGTAAAATAATTTATCTTTTTTATTAAAAAAGATCTGTCATATTATTAAAAATAAAATGCATGACTTAATACTACTTTTATGATTATTTATTTTGTACCATACAATAACATTCCAAGGAAACATCTTGTATGCTAAAAGTAATGCAAAGAAAATGATGCGTGTACGTCTGCTTTTATATGTATATTGATAGATGAAATTTATATCTTTATGATATTATTTGGGGATGCTAATGTATTCGTGTGTTGATTAGGTTTGTCAAAAATGCTCGTTGTTCGCAAACAGTTCGTGTTCGATTCGTTGGGGAGTTTGTGTTCGATTTGTTCGATAAACAAACAAGAGGAACACGAACAATTTTTTTTCGTTCGGTTTATAAACGAACCAAACACGAACAATCATTTGTTCGATCGTGTTCGAATCGTTATTGTTCGAAATATAAAATAAATTTAAGTAATTATATATAAAAAAATTATCATATTTTAAAAATAATTATACAATCTAAAAATTTATCATATTTTAAAACATTAAATCCTATAAATTATAATTTGATCTTCAAGTTCACCTCTTAGCTTATATTAAATTCTATAATTTTTTATTTATCTTCAGATTCTTCTCTTAGCTTAAAAGTTCTTATATATTTTTTCAATTTATTTAGTTTCATTGAGTGAAACCTAGTTTTTGAGAGTGAAATCTTGCATATTGTCTCTAGATCTGATTTTCTTATTGATGAGATATGATATTAGAATTTTATTGTGAGTTGTGCTTCGACTATTTTGCATTTGTGCTATGATTCATATAAGTTTAAGCATTAATTTTATAAAAGTTTAAGCTTTTAAAAGATTTCAAACAATTTGAACAATTTGTAAGATTTTGAACAATTCAAACAATTTGAATATCTCAAAGAATTCGAACAATTTGAACATTTCAAACATTTCAAACATATTTCAAATAAATCAAACCAAACACGAACAATAACTTCGCGAACAATTTCAAACACACATAATTTCAAACAAATCGAACACGAACGCGGACTTTGTTCATTCGTGTTCGGTTTGTTTACACCCTTAGTGTTAATAACTGAACTTTCTACTATAGACAATAGTAGAGATAAGACTTATTGCATTGTTTTGCTAGCAGGGGATTTATTGGCCTTGATGAGTTGGTATCTCTCCACCTCAATTAATAGCGGACTTGCTCTACTCGCGACCGTGCTAAAGGGGAACATATTTGCCAGGGGTGAGAGGTTATGTATATTGATAATGCTCCTAAGATGGATGCATTATTATATCAATAAAATATAAGACATGATAAGCTCATTATATATTTAAACGATTCATAAATGATAAATATAATGATTTCACAATTATTAAGCTGCATATATGATCGTAATTGCTGTTTAGATATCAATATTTTATATGATTTTTTTATAGTTTAAAATGACGACTAACATGCATTATTATTTTTTTGACCTATTATAAATTATAAGTATGATTAATCCATTGTATTCATGGATAACTCATTTTTTTAAATTAATAATTTAAGATTAGATTTGGAGAACTAAATGAGTGGTAGAACAGAAACTATGAACAAAATGTTGCCTTACATGAGAATGGTACCCTTTCTACTATAGTTATTGCATCTTCGATTTAAACCTCTTAGTTTATGGCTCTTTTGTTGCTTTTGGATTTTGATATTAATAGAATGTTCTCATATTTTATTTTTATATCGACTTAAATTTATTTTTTATACATTAGACTCTTCAATCATTTATTTCCGACTTAGTAATTCTAAGCATCTGGGCTAGGTCATGACAATAGGTAGGGGTGCCAATTTGAGTTGACAGCAGGTTCGGGTTTGACCCAAAGTTCGCAACCTGAATATGCTTGATCCGAACTTGACCTTTCTATTATATTTGTTAAAATATTTGACTTGGCTTAAACCTGCGGGATCCAACTCATCTAAATTTTTTCTAATATAGATTATAAATTTTTTTTGTTTCAACCTGACCGATTAAATAGAATATATCTTGCTTATCCTGACCATAGCATGCCTAACCTAAATCTGAATAGTAATCAGATCAAGTTTTGCTTATTTGAGATTTTGAGTTTACTCAAACCCGACAATAATAATAATCGCTCTATAGTTTTGACCTAAACCTAACATGAGTAGTAATTTCGTCTATCTAAACCGGATTTTTTGGGTCCACTTGTTGTGTCTGGTCAGTTTTTGACACCCTTAATTTCCGGTTAAGGGGAGGACAATGGAAATTCTAAGCCAAGTCAAGGGGGTGGTTGGATGATTATCTTATTGACTATTATAAAGAGCTGTATTTCCTAGAAAAGAAAGCAATACTGGATTAAAGTTAAAGGGCAGGCAACAGTAAAGAAGAAAATGTATACCTTCTATCAATCAAGAGTTCATTCTTGGAATTTGCATAGGCGAGAACAACAAACCTGCACCAATTAGGTCTTGATTTCCAGAATTCCAACTGCCATGCATGCATGGATCGGACACAGCCCACTGTTGCCAGTCCAAGCAAGGAAACATGATTCTAAATTGTTAGTTACTCTTGTTAAACGGATAATGATATTATGCTATTTTTTTATACCCATTTTCTTTTATTTTTATTTTTTTCACCCTTTCTTGGATTATTATATCTTATATATAAACTACGCTTGATCATTCTCATTAGCATGAGAAAATATACTGGTTGTCTCTTCTGTTTATTTTCAACTATTTTGAAACATTTTTTAAATTATTCAACAATTTTTGTGGTACCACTAGATAGGATCGGCCAAATTACCAGCCAAATTACCATCTAGTTTCAAATATGCAAAAAAACTAACAGATAGAACTGTCGGGCCCTGCAAGCTCGCTGGATCATGTTCACTTTTAATACCCGAGTCTGTCAGAACCTGATTCCTTGTTTTAGGTTATCTGATTTTCTTTAGGTTTTTTCCCTATACCTATTCATGATCAACCATGTTCTCCATCCAATTTTAAACTAACCATTGAAACTGACTTGCTCTCTCATGTAAACGATTAAGGCTCTTTTTTGTTACGATAATTAGTTTCAAATAATTTGATTAAGCTAGTTCTTCCTATGTAAAACCTTGAACTTCTTATTGCCTTCTTTCTGAATTTGTTTTTCTTTTACTGTAAAACTCATGCTGTGCAGGACAGGAATATCCGAAGAGTCAATTTTCACTTTTCATTTCGGATTCTTTGCTATTGTGTTTGAAAACTAATATTGACTTTCTTTGTTTCCCTTAGTTTCTGATTGATTAGAATAAAAATGATATTTCCCTCTATAGTAACTGTAATCTCTCTCCCTTGTTTCTCTGTTAAGTATGATCTGATATTTTGAAGAAAGCGTTAAGAAATATTTATCTAATCTTTTCTTTCAGCAAACTGATCATATTTGAGATATATTAGGTCATCCCCACAGGCTTCAATCAAACCTTTGTGGAATTCTTCTTTCATTAATATAAACTTAGTCTCCCTGTGATACTAGTAAGATTTTCATGTTTTTCTTCTAAGATCACATCTTAATTTATATTTATTTCCTTAGCGATTTCTTCTGAGAATCATGAGCTTGGCAACTTATGCTGTTTAGTTGCTTATTATTTTTGTATTCTCTCTTTCGCTCTCTCTCTCTCTCCCCCCATCCGCCCCCCTCCTCTTAATTTAAAGCAAGAACAAAAAATAATTTATCTATGTTTGTTTTTTGCAAAGCTATCCATATTTACATGGCCCTAACATTCTCAATTGTAAATATTTGTGGAAATCTTCTTTTATTCATAGACTCTTATTCTTTTGTTGCTGCCAGTAAAAAATTATTCGTCATTCATTTGAGATTACTTTTTCACCTGGAATGCGTTTTAGCAGCCCTCTCTCTTGATATTCATTAAATTAGTAACTTGTCTGTTTAGTTGAAATAATAATAATAATAAATAAAAAAACTAAATGTGTTTTGTTGTTCGACATTGTAAAATTTTCTCTCTTTTTGAGCTGCATTTTTTTAGAGTTTCTAAGCTGCTTTACTATGTTTGTGCTTTTATTATTCCGGAAGTTCATCTTTAGCCTAGAAAAGGATTGCCCGTCTTTTTCTAAGCCCTGATAAGGTAAAGCTGTGTTAAACCTTTAACAATAAAGGGTTCTTGATTTCCTCCATGAGCTGAAAGGGAGATGTGCGAGGGGTTGTGTTTCACTCTGAAGCTAGTGAGTGGAGGAACTACCAGCGAATAGCTTGAAGAGTGTCTGTAGGTTTGTAGAGGAGCCAAACTCCTATTTTGTACTCTTTCTTTGCGTAAACATTAAGTTCTATCTTCTTCCTCTTAGTCAGTGGATATATTTCGATCATGAATGTGATACTGATGACTTAATTCTGACATGTTATGAGTTTCCAAACTAAGTTGCCATTTGGACCTAGTTGTTTGTTTCATATTGCTGCCTGGTGCGATGGCATTTTAATTCTAGATTTGACCTTAAATGAATTCTGGCAACAAGGCTCATTTCTAAGGTCTTAACTATTAAATGAGGCTGAGAAGCAACACAATCTAGCTTCATCATGAGTAAACAAACTGTGCTTGAAAGCGTGTTTTTCTCCATATTTTAAACTTGAACTACCTGTTCGTTAAAAGTTTTTTGATAGCTTTCATCATCCTTCACTATTCTACTAATTTCTTTCTTACTAATTCGGTTGACGAGGGCTTTGTAAACTAGGTTTATCCACACATATGGGACTCATATAATTGTGGAAATGGGCCTTGGAGGTCAAGATGTAATTTGTGTTAAACAAAACCATGTTTCAACAGTATCACCCACAGATGTTAAAATGCATCTGGAGGATCTTGGAGACTTGCTATTTTCTGATGGAAGGGGCGCTTCACCTTTAAATCAGATGACTAGAGGAGGAAAGAACAAGGTAAATAAAATTATTTAACATTATTAATCTCTTCTTAAACTGGCATTACTGTTGATAAACAGTCTTCTAATGAAGGTGCCCGATGTGTTCTTCAAAATTTTGCAATCTAACAACTTTCTGCTGACCAGTCATTCTGAAAGTTCTAGCAAAGATGTGAGTACACTAATCCTACCTTTATCAGGTTGTTCAAGTTTCTAAAAGAATTATTTTTTATAACAGGGGCTTACCATAATTTGCTCAAAGAGGGGTGGAGATCCATATTTATGCAGCCACTCCAAATGGCTGCAGACAGTACATAATAAACCAGATGTGATACTGTTTAAGTTTGTTCCTATCACATCTCTTCTAACTGGCCTCCCAGGAAGTGGCTATCTTAGCCATGCAATCAACTTGTACCTTCGTTGTAAGTCCTTTTCTAAAGAAGAAATTGATTCCTACTGCTTATTACATTGTTATTAGAGGGATCTCCCAGCAAACTTGATATCGGCTGCTAAAGGGTTGACTTCTTTTTCTTCTAATTTATACTGGATCTGTATGTCTACTTTATTCACGAAGAATTTCTAGATTTTTTTCTTCTTTATGCATGTTCAAATAATTTCATTTATTCATGATTTTTTGTTCTTGCAACATAATCAGATAAACCTGATCCTGATGAGTTGCAGCACTTCTTGGAGTTCCAAGTTCCCCGTCAATGGGCACCACTTTACTGGGAACTAAGTCTTGTTCATCAGCACCCTCAACTAAGGAAATCTTACCCAACACTTCAATTTAGATTGCTTGGCCCTAAACTTCACATCAATACAACCCAGGTATGATAACCTTTCAGGCTAATTTGGCTCATTAATCACAGATAATTTAATACCATGCTTGTTACATGGCTTGTCACACAGCATAAGTTTTTCTTATCGCAAAACAATGAGTAGGAAAGTTTGTCTTCGTTAAATTGAATTTTCTTAGTTTTTAAAAATCTATTTTACTATTTAAGAAAACTCTTTCAGCCTACTACTCTTTGTTGATTTGGATTCTAATCTTTTGAAGAAATAGCATCATTTGGTCAAATGCTATCAGTTGTATGTATATTCAAAATATGCAGATGCCCTTATGACTTATTCCATATTTATTAGTTGCAATATATTATTACTAAATTGTCATGAGTTCTAACTAATTATTTTTGGAATCTCCATTATTTATTATTGTTATATTTTCACATTATTAAGGATAATGTCTTTATTTTTTTTATTTATTTCTTATTTCATTTCTCTTTCTTATTTATATGCTTATTTATATATATATATATATATATATATAAAGGAAATCCAGAGATAATTTTATTCCATCAAAGCAAAGGTACAAGATTGTGGAAGGTGGATCCCACTACTAAAACCAAAAAATAATACACCACATACTCATATGAGTTCCACCACCAAAAGTACAACACAACGCAAAAAAGGATCTCCAAAACGATTACAAGTATACCCAAAACAGATCAAAACTCCAAAATGTATACTCTAGCTTCTGTGGCCCTAAAGTTCCCCCAAAAAATGCTTGTGAATTTGTACCAAAGAAACAGAGAACCAAACAAGACAAAGAAAGTTGCAAATAAAAACATACCTCTGTTGTGGTTCACTCCAAGAAGAAAGCCGGATTAGTCCAACTATCATAGAGGCAGAAGCCTTCTTTAAAACTAAGGTTCACTTAGAACTGGAGCATGGCAAACCTAGAACCTCCAATAGAAGCAGCCACCGAAACAGTAATACAGTAGAATAAAAATTGCATGATATAAAGCATTAATAAAATATGAAAGAAAACAAATCTTCCATATTAAATTCTTTTACCAGCCACCTGCAGGAGAAAACAAAAGACATACCATCTGAAAGAATAATTTCCTCTATTCATGATTTCTAGAAGAGTAATATTAACCGAGGGAGCAAGCATAGCCCCAAAGGATCATTACTATACTAAGAGGAGAAAAGTAAACCAACAAAGTAAGTTCCACCACAAAAGGACCGGTTATGAGAGAACCAATCCTCCCAACCGGCAAGCAAAACATGCCACTACTACAATCTGAATCGATATGATGAGCCTGATCCATGAAAACAAACAGAAATGGACACAATATCAATTAAATATTGTACTCCCAAAAAACCACCCCCTACCACAATAGCTAAACACAATAACTGATTCCACAACATAATGATAAATTAGTGAGAAAAAGCTTCAGTAAAACGTAAAGCCATATGTAAAAAACAGCAAATGATATTCAATCAATAATAAAGCTAGAAATCTGATTCCCCCCGAAACCACCCCCACCAAAAAAATAGACAATATCAGATGCCACATCGAAATGAAAAATCAATGAATAGCAGCCTCACATGAACATACAACCAAAAGGACACTACAGAACGAGATATTAAATCAGTATGAAAGCCATGTTTTGATGGATAGATAGATATAAAATTCACTCTTCTATCTAATATGGTATTACAGTTATGTCTCTAGATCTAACACCCGAAGCCTCTAAATTCTAACATATTTTGCAGCATAATCTTGTCAATTTGTCTTCCTCTCCACGTTCTAACCTCTATCATTGATCACAAGGGCACTTGGTTTCCTTCACTATTTTTTAAAATTTGTATGTATCTATGATCTCTTTTGTTCTTCAATAATAACCATTGACTTTTGTGATTGCTTCATCAACCTCTTTGTCAAGTATACTCTTCATTAATGCTCCCCACTAATAACTTTCTTGACTCCCTCCATCGATACCTCTGTTTTTGGATTTTATCTGCAATACATTTATCATTGTCGAGTTTTTACATCAAATTAGCCAACTCTCTTTAATAGGGCAGTCATGCTTTTTTTTGCAACGCAAGTAACTTTTGGGCAACAAAATATTCTACGGTTTCATCTCAGATGATTTTCTTTTAAACTTCAGTCGATTTCTTCTATGCCACCTTGAGTTTGTGACATATTGTTATCATATCTATATTATCCTATACACTATCTATAGTTGAAATTTGTACTATTTATTTTTGTTATATTTTTCTCATTAGTAAGTATAATATCAATTATTTTATATTCTTTTATGCTCTTCTCATACCTATTGATAGACACATATATGCTTGTGCTAAGTTGAGAATTCAGTAAACATGCATTCCCTTACATTTCTCTCTTTTAATTTATGTAAAAGGTACATTGTGTATTCTTGTTTCTTTCATAGACAGGAGAATAAAAACGTTGCGCGAAAGTAATGGATTTCTTTTATATGTACCTTTTTTCCTTACTTTTTATTTCTTTCCATTTAAACGAGAAAATAAAGTAATCAAATTGGCATCTATATTTGAGTCTGTTACAAATGAGAATGTTGAAGTGGATTTGGCAAACCTAGGAAAGATAAATTTAAAAAAATGATTGTATTAAAGGTATGTTGTGAGTAACATCTGTTGAAGATTAGATAGTGAAAAATAAATTTAGATTGTTTGGGCGTACAACAAAAGGTGAAAAATGCACTTACAAGTTTATTGTTAAAGGATTAGGGAGAAAAACGGAGAGAGCAAAAAAACACAAATGGAAGTTCTGCAAAATGGTTTGTGTGCACGGTTTAATATCTCATGCGATAGTCAATAGGAACTAACGGAGTATGAGTATTTATAAAGTTGGCCAAAAATCTAATTCTAATTATATTAATGATGATATGCTCACTTAATTAGCAGTGTGCTCCATGTTGTCCAACAAGCATGTTTGCCAGATTAAATATGGAAACAAATAATTTATTTCCATTTTTTATGAAACTTGACATTTGATGACTTGTTTTGTGATACAATTTTGACAAAAAAAATCTAAGAATTAGATCATCGATCTCTGTTTTTATATTGCTATATGGAAATTCCACAAACTACATATCTGTCATTGCATTTGTTAGTTATAGTTTGTGGGATCTCCTCATTTATGATAGCTTAAAGATAACTGAAGCAAGAAAGAACATCTCACTGACAGAGCATTAACCTGGAAGGGAGCAAATCTAACATCATTGTTTTAAAGTTTCTATTCTCCTGAATCAATTTTATTGATTAGTAGGACCTGTTCCGTTAATTATTTATTTAGTTCACGAAACAACAAAATAGGGTTGTGTTTTCAAAGACTACTAATAGCTTAATACCGTTTGAACTGAATTAATTCCTTGAGTTTAATAGCTATTTGGATTGCTTTAGTTTTTCTTCTGGTTCTATGGTCAATTAAGTGGTAGGTACATAAAAGAAAGGTGTATTTGAGGAGATATCGCAGAAAATGATCAATTTTGTTTGACAGTGGCTTAGTCACAATAATGAGTTTATGCTTTTTAAGTTTCTCTAATAATTTGGGCGGGAGTCTCATGGTCTGCCTTTACTTAAAATTACTTCCCATTACATTAGACTTTAAAAACCAGCTTTCGGATGATTATTATGAAGTAAATAACTTGTCAGTTTTTGCAATAATTATAAAAAGGCTAAAGTCTGTTCAGAGAAGTTGCAAGAAAAGGAAAAGCTACATCTTGAATTGTGCTATATCATGGACTTGGGTTTAAATGAAGAAAAAGAGATTTATGATGTGACTATAACAAGAGAGGAGATTTAAAGGCTTGTTTTAGTCAAACATATTAGAGTGGAGATAATCAAATCTTAGTCAAAGATGAACATATCAAAGGAAGATGAAATATTTTTTTATGAAATTATTAAATGAAATTTTAAGGATTTATTTTTTTAAGGTCATCTTAAATAAGATTATGAAAAGTGTAATGGAAAGAACCAAATGCCGTTGAGTTAGTTCTTAACAAAGATGCATAATGGCAAAGCTTTAGTCTTAAGATGAGATCCCTTAAGATGAGATCCCTTCTTAGATTTTGAGAGTTGTGGGAGATAGGTATTTTGCTTTCTTACATTGTATTAGAGATTGATTTGGCCTCCTCTATTTTTGCTAGCCGTGAGGTCTCTATTGAGTCTTCGCTACTAAGGAGAAAAGATAAATTCTCCCTATACCTTACCAAATTTAATTATCATTTCAATAACCTACATGGACGAGTCACCTCTTCAAATTGCTTCCTACAAATTAAATGGGCTAAATTTCATCCAACAGTCTTACTCTATCCAAATGTTGATTCGAGAAAGCAGAAAGATAAGTTACCTAAATGATCATCTATCTAATCTAAATTGTCAACTCTTCATCACTATTATGGACGAACAATGCCTTGGTAATGTTTTGGGTAAATAATTCTTTTTAAGAACACACTAGATCCCTAATGCTTGGTTGATAATATTGCACAAGTAGTTTGAGAGAAAGCTAGCATGGTGTACTTTGATTTTAAAAGTTCTGTACAATTATGTGAATTATGAAGCCATGCTTGTGATCTCAAACAACGAAGCATGAGTGTTATTGAATACTTCACCAAACTTGTAAAATTTTGGTAAGAATTCGATATCTCTGAGTTAAATAATCGATTTTGGTAGTGTACAGGTGAATACATAAAACTGGCGGAAGAATGAAAACCTATAGTTTCCTTGTAGATCTTAATAAATATCTACGTGAAGCATATTAATTAATCCTTGAGATTCATTTATTTCTAAAAGTTGAAGTAACATTTTATGAAGTTCAAAGGGACGAAAGTAGATAGAGAATAATGCTTGGAGTACTAAGAATTTAATGAAAGAATCTGCTTTTGCCATCATAAGTCTTGAGCAAAACCCTATAAATGAATCAATGCATGTAAATAAATAATCTTTTGTATGATTTCTATAAAAAGACTAATCATAGGAGAGAAAGTTCTTGCAAATTTTCTAGCAATCCAATAGATTGGATCAACATTGAAAATAAAAACTGAGACACATTTGTCAAACTAAAAGTGACTGATGAAAGATGAGAAACATAAAAAATCTTGGAAACATTTTCTTGATAAAATGAGTAATTGGATTTCCATAAAAATTTGCTCATTGCTGAAAAATAATCAACTTCACCCTTTTAACCTATAAAGGTATTTTTCTCTTACCCTTTACCATATCATGGGAGGCTTAAATTCATGGATTATTGACATGGGAGTTTTAGAACATGCTACACATTTTTCTCACATATTCTAATCTAATGTTCCATGAAAATCTCAACATCGAAATTGCTGATAGATTACTCTCCTTTATTATGGGGATGTAAGCTATTAGAAATACCCGAGCTATGTTTGAGCTCTATTTTACATGTTTCAATTTTCTTTTACAATCTTTTACAAAATATTGCTATTGTAAAATCACATTCTCATTAAAATTTGTGATTTTCAGAACTAGAGATCAATGAATTTGGCTGATAGAAGATTCTAAAAAATATAAATTTCTTTGTTACTAACAATGATATTTCTTGTCTTAGAAAATAAAAGTCAAATTTTGTTATTGATATTATGGTTTTGGTCATCATAGTTTTTTATATTTTAAAAATTATTTTCTTCGCTATTTGGTTTTATTGATTTTTCTCAGTCTGAAATATATTAGTTTGCCAAATGCTTAAAGAATTATCTCTAAACCTAAATCTTATGAAGCTATCAAATTTTTTTCTTATTGTCCATAGTGATTCTCGGGTCCCTTTTAATTATCAAAATCTTCAATCCAAGTGGTAGTTTATTACCTTTATTGATGATCATACCCTAATGTGTTTGCTATACTTATCAAAAGATAGATCCTATGTTTAACAAATTCTTAAAAAAATTTATATTATAGTCAGAACTTATTTCTCCCTTGAAATTCAAGTTCTTGGAAGTCACTAAAGTTAAAATGATATTATCTAACAAGGTTTGTGCCTCAACAAACCTCAATAAATTGGTTTGGATGAATGAAAAAAAAAATACTTCTCTAAAAGGTGGCTTGATCTATTAAGTTAACAATTAATACTTTTAAATGCTATTAGGTTGATGGGTTTAATGACATCCTCATTTCTTGCAAATTTGTAAATCGACTTCTTATTCATGTATTTAATTTAAAACTCCAGGTTATGTATTTTCAAATTGCTTTTAACACTTGTGTAGCTTAAAGTCTTCCTCTTAAGATATTTGGGTGCACTATTTTTCATGTGATGGCAGTCAACCTTGCTTACCACTTCTCATTTTCTTATGTTAATATTGCATTCTTGATTGGTAAATGGAAAAAAAAATATATGGATCCTCCCCATTAATTAGTTTATTTGGCCAAATAGGATTCCTTTGCAAATTAAAGAAGGATTTATTTATGGGCTCAAACAATCAATCATCTTGAGCCTGGACTGAATGACTTACCAATGCTTTGAGTCAGCAAGGATTCTAACAGTCTCTCTTTTATCACACATTGCTCATCAAACACAAAGATGATAAGTTTAGTTTGTCATACTAATTGTGTATGTTGATATTATATTTATAGGAAATCATGATTTAAAGGTAAGTTTCTTTGAAAAAAAAATAGCAGAAGAGTTTGAAATCAATGATCTTGGGCGTTTCAAAATTTTTCTTGGGATGGAAATCTCTAGAAACAAAGTCTTACCATCTCTCAAAGAAATTATGTTCTAGATCACTTGAAAGAAAAATTTTTAATTGGAAGCAAACTTGTCGGCACTCAAATAGGTACTAATATTAAATTGAGTGACGTCTGCGCTAGTTTCATAGTCAATAAAGGAAGATATTTAGTATTGATAGGAAATTTATCTATTTTTGTTATGTATGACTCATATACCGTATAAGGGATAGATGCTGGAGCGGAGTGGAAGAATCTGTTCAATTGGGGGAATTTTATTATGTGGGTTGGGGGTGCGGGGGCAATGACCCCGCGGTACGGTACAAAGGTAATTTTGTAATTACATATTGTACTTCAGGGTTTACTCCAGGGCTATATATATGCTTGTTTGTAACCTTAGGGCGTATCACATATTCTGTACTCTTTTCTGGAATTGAAAGGAAGTCGTCGCTCTGCTCCCGAGAATGTAAGCATCTTTGCCGAATCTCGCTAAATCTTTGTGTGATTTTCTGGATTTATGTCGATTCTTGTTTTTCTTCGCCCTAATTTCTCAACAAGAGGTATCAGAACGAGATTCTAGGACAGAGGAGAGAAATTTCGGCGCAGGAAGGACAAAATTTGAAAATTTGGCGGCTAGGCTTAAGGGAGTTCGACGACTGCGGCACTTTTCAGAGAAAAGTTTGGAGAAGGATTTCAGAAAGGTTTGCGGCAGTTCGGATTTGCCGCAGAGGAGTTTGACTGTTAGGTTTTAACGACGAAAGCTTTGGAGTTTTTCTAGCTTATGTGAATTTGACTGAGGCAAGGGTTCGCAGCAGACCAGGAGTTCGCAGAGACGCGGTTCGGAATCGCTCACGGCAGAGCAGGCGAAGCTTTGCCCGAGCTTCTTTCGCGCGATAGGAGGTTAGTGACAAGGCAGCGACACTGGTGGAAGGGATTCGATCTGAGCGAGGTGCTCGCGGTTGTTCGGCAGTCGGGCGGCGGAGCGCGTGCGAGTAGAATTGGAAGGGAATATTCCCTTTCAGGAAATTGTCGCGGAAAAGGAAATTTCTGTTGCTGCATGCGGACAAAATCAGAAAAGGAAATTTCTGTTATGCGGAAAAGGAAAATGCGTGCAGAAGATATTCCAGGACGCGGAAAGGAGGAGTTGGAAGGGATCTTCAGATTTCTTTGCTGGAGGCGGCTGCAGAGGTGAATTCCTTTGATTTCTTTACTGGAGGCGGTTGGGGAGGTGAAGAAAAGAATTTTTTTTCCTGGCCCGCGGAGAAGAATAAAATTGGAAGGAATCAGAGAATAGCTCTCAATCAATAATTTCTGGTTTCAACAATTTTCAAAAATTAGCAGAGGAAAATGTAGAAGAGTTCGTTGCAGAATCAATTTCAAATGACAATTTCTGGTGTAAAATTCAAGGTGGCGAAGTTCGATGGAACTGATAACTTCAGATTGTGGCAAACAAGGGTAAAAAATTTGTTGGCGCAGCAAGGGATCCTGAACTCTTTGCGGGCAACGAAACCAGATGTCATGAAAGATGAATGTTGGAAAAAATTGCAACGAGCGACAACAACCATACGCTTATGCCTAACAGATGAAGTTATCTATCACGTGATGAATCTAGAATCTCCGGGGGAGACATTGATGAAATTAGAAACTCAGTTTATGTTCAAATCTATGACGAATAAATTGTATCTGAAGCAAAAACTATATGGGCTAAAGATGCAAGAAGGATCTGATCTGGCGTAACATGTGAATGACTTCAATCAAATAATCACAGATTTATCATGACTTGATATAAGTATTGAGGATGAAGACCAAATAATGATTTTGTTGTGTTCATTGCCTTCTTTCTATGAACATTTGGTGACTACTCTTATTTATGAGAAAGAAACTATCAAAGTTGATGAGATTACTGCAGCATTGTTGGCTCATAACCAGCGGAAGCAGAATGCAGGAGAAAGCTCTTATGACGTCAATTTATATGTTAAAGGGTAAACAAGATCATGGAAGGAAGAAAGAGAAGGGTTCTTGAAGGCAAAATTTCAGATCAAAGTCTAAAGGCAAAAAGACGATTCATTGCTATAAGTGCAAGGAGTCAGTTCATATGAAAATAGATTGTTCAAAGCTTAAGAAACAGACTGGGGAGAAATGTAATGCATCATCGTAGTCTGTAAATGTGGTGCAGAGTGACAATTCAGATTACAGTGATGGTGATATGTTTTTAGTTTCATCAACTCATTTCATGGATGCATGAATTCTTGATTCATAGTGTTCTTATCACATAACAGATAAGAAAGAGTTGTTTACTTCATACAAGTTAAATAATTATGACTCAGTCTATTTAAGTGATGATAGATGTTGCAATATTATTGATATTGGTGAAATCAAAATTCAGATGTATGATGATACTGTTAGAACATTATGTGATGTCAGACATATTCCAGATTTGGACAAGAATTTGATTTTCATGGGCACTTTACATAGAAATTGTTTTATTCCTAAGACAGATGAAGATAGAGAAACCATCAAAATTGTTAAGGGTGCATTGACTGTAAAGAAATGAAAGTTAACTGCATGTAATATCTACAAACTGTTGGGGAGTACATTGTAGGTGAAGTTCATTCTGTGGAGTCAGATGATGATAATACAATGCTATGACATGCGTCTGGGTCATCTTAGTGAATGTGGGATGTCAGAATTGCATAGAAGAAATCTGTTGCATGATGTTAAAAGCTGTAAGCTCGATCTTTGTATGTTCTGTGTTATTGGAAAACAGACGAGTCAGTTTTATAACTGGAAAACACAAAATTGAAGGGCTTCTTGATTTTGTGTATTCTGATGTATGAGGCCCTACCAGAGAATTGTCATTGAGAGGATCTTTGTATTTTATTACATTTATTGATGATTTCTCTAGGAAAGTTTGGGTGTATTTCTTGAAGCAGAAATTTGAAGTATTCTCTAAATTCAAGCTGTGAAAAGATGCGGTGGAGAACCAAACTGACAGAAAAATCAAGTATTTGAGGTCTGATAATGACACAAAATACATAGATTCACAATTTCAGAAATTTTGTGAGGAGCATGGAATTCAGAGGCATTTTTCAGTGCGCAAGACACCACAACAGAATGATGTGGTAGAAAGGATGAGCAGCTTCTTAACTGAAAGGACAATATGCTTGAGATTGAATGCAGAGCTTCGTAAAAGTGTTTGGGCAAAGACTGTGAGTATGACATGTTATCTCATCAATAGATCACCTCGGGCATCGTTAGGTGGCAATGCGCAAAAGAGGTATGAACAGGTAATTCAGTTAATTTCGATCATATATGAATTTTTGGTTGTCCTGCTTATGTGCATGTACCTGGAGATGAAAGATCAAAACTTGATGCAAAATCTAAGAAATGCATCTTTCTGGGCTACAAGAAAGGTGTGAAACGATATAATTTTTGAGATTCAATTGCAAAGAAGATGGTGATCAGTAGAGATGCAGTTTTTGATAAACGGTCTATGTTGCAGCAGAATTAAGACAAGGTGCTAGAGAACAATTCCGGTTCAGATGCAGTGCAGATGGATTTAGAATAATATCCATAAACAACTGAGAGAGTTGAATGTTCAAATCTAACACCTGGTGATTTCATTCCAGATGATCTGCAGAATTATAATATAGTCAGAGACAGACAAAGTCACACCAATATAAGATCTTCTAGCATATTGGGTTATAAAGACTTGGTTTGTTGTTCACTTCTCATCAGCATCATGATCCAACCATTTTTCAAGGAGCTATCACCAATCAGGAGAAAAAAAAATAGATGGGTGTAATGGTTGAGGAGATGGAGTCTTTGCAAAAAAATCACACATGTGAGTTAATTCAGCTTCCTGAGAGAAAGAAGACTATTGAGTGCAAGTGGGCGTACGATAGGAAACCAACAATATTAGAAAACGAAGGGGAAAACTTTAAGGCTCTAGTGATAGCAAAGAGATTTTCACAGCACAAGAGGATAAATTATGATGAAATCTTTTCTCCTGTGCTCAGAAGTACTTCAATCAGAGCAGTGCTTGCATTAGTAATTATTTGAGATTTGCATTTGGAGCAGATGAATGTTAAAATTGCTTTCTTGTATGGTGATTTGAAGGAGCAGATTTACATGGAACAGCTAGAAGGGTTCACTCAACCTGTATAGGAGCATCTGATTTGCAGATTAAAGAAATAAGTTGAAACAGTCTCCAAGACGAACAAGCGGTTTGACTCTTATATGATTCAGATTGGTTATAAGCGATGTGAGTATGATTGTTGTGTTTATGTGTAGAGCCTTGATGATCATTCTATTATTTTTCTGTTACTGTATGTTGACGATATACTAATTACTACGAAGAATATGAATGATGTCCGTGGTTTGAAAGCTTTATTGAGCCATGAATTTGATATGAAATACTTAGGTCCTACGAAGAAGATCTTTGGAATGAAGATTTATCGAGATAGAGGCTCAAGACGATTGTGTTTATCTCAATGAGACTATGTTGAGAAAGTGTTAGACAAATTTGAGATAAACAAAACAAAACCTGTGAGCACTCCTTTGGCAAATCATTTTAAGTTTTCTTCAGAACGGTGTCCGAAGATAGATAGGGAAATCGAAGACATGAAAAATGTTTCATATGTCAATGCAGTTGGCTGTTTGATGTATGTAATGATATGTTCTCTTCCTGATTTGACTCATGTTGTTAGTCAAGTCTGCAAATACATGTTTAAACCTGAAAGACGATATTTGGAAGCAATCAAGTGGGTTTTCATGTATCTAAAAGGTACTATAAGATATAAAATTATTTTTGGCAGTTAGCAGAATGATTTTCAGTTGTGGGGTACGTTGATTCAAACTATGCAGTTGATTTGGAAGACAGAAGGTCTACAATTGTGTTTGTTTTTACTCTTTGTGGAGGGCCTATATGTTGGAAATCAACAATTCAGTCTATTGTGACATTATCTACAACTGAAATTGATTGCATGGCAGTAGCAGAAGCTACAAAAAGCCTTATGGTTTGCTGGGCTAGTAAAAAAACTGGGCGTTAGCAAGATGAAATTTAGTTGCATTGTGGCAATCAGAGTGTTATTCATCTGGCTAAGAACCAAGTGTACAATGTGAGAACCAAGCATATTGATGTCAGGTATCACAAGATCAGAGAATTGATTGCTTCTGGTGAGATACTGTTGCAGAAGATTCATACTGATGAAAATGCAGCTGATATGTTGACCAAGCCAGTTACTATCAACAAGTTCTTGCATTGCTTGAACTTGTTGAAAGTTTGCAGTTGCTAGAGAAACTTGGTGGCTCAACCCACTTCAATGTGTAAGAAACTTCATGATGTATTTCTTCTAAAGGGTTGGATATTCGCCAATATGAAGATTTGTTAGGTATGACTCATATACCATATAAGGGACAAATGCTGGAGCGGAGCGGAAGAATCTGTCCAATCGATGGAGTTTCGTTACGTGGGTTGGGGATGCGGGGGCAATGGTCTCTCGATACGGTACATGGGTAATTTTGTAATTACATATTGTACTTCAGGGTTTACTCCAGGGCTATATATATATGCTTGTTTGTAACCCTAGGGTGTATCCCATATTATGTACTCTTTTCTGAAATTGAAAGGAAGTCGTCGCTCAGCTCTTCTGAGAATGTAGACATCTTTGTTGAACCTCTTTAAATCTTTGTGTGTTCTTCTGGATTTGTGTCAATTCTTGTTTTTCTTCTCCCTAATTTCTCAACAATTTGGCTCATAACAGATTTAATGTGGCCTTTGCTATAAATATAATAGCAATTCATGCATTCTCCTCATGAAGAACACATGAATACTATTACTAGGATATGTAAATCCCTAAAAGCAGGCATTAAATCAAGGCTTCTCTTAAAGAAAAGAGAGTCCATTGTTAATCAAGTTTATACTGTTGTTGATTTGGATGGGTCGATAGAAGATGGAAGATTTATTTTACGATCTTGTACATATCTGTGGAGCAGTCTTCTAACTTCAAGTAAAAATTGAAATGTTTTGGCAAATAGTAGTGCAAAGTAGAATTCAGATCATTTGCTGCTTGGATAAGTGAATTAATTTGATTTTAAGCTACTTTTAACAGAACTTTAACTTTCATGACTCTTTTGATAGTATATTTTGACAATAAACCTGTTATTAGTGTAGCTTATTACTCTTTCTATCATGATCGCGCCAAACTTATAGAGATAGCTCAATATTTTATCGAATTTTAAATAAAAAATAATTGTGTGCTTTATATATTCCTTCAATTATGCTGCAAGCATCCTGACAAAAGGATTGCTAGATCCTTAATCGAAAAAATGATCGATAAGCTAGGTTTGGTGGATGTTCACAACCCCCCTGGAGGAGGATGAGGATGAGGAGGGAGGGAATGAGGGGGTTATATTCTAGTTGCCATTCCGTTTAAATAAACATTATTTTCTTATTTGGGCACATGTATGTCGGCAACCTTCATTCTTGTTAAGTGAGCTGATGGGTCCTTCTAATGGTCTTAATACTTGATGGCTATAGCCGACATGCTCCTTAGATGGTAAGACATGTACAATATCTGCTGGCCAGCGACAGGAGGGTCCCCCGATGGCTGGATCCATGGACTGAAGCCATGGATTGATGACTTTATAAGGATGAATGACCTATGGGTTTGCATGTTCTTGGCTGATTTGGTACACAACTATGGGCTGTCTATTCTATCTATCAAATAGATTCAATATGTTTTAAGAGAAAAATTGTATTATTTATGTATTATTTCTTATTAGTATATGTATTATTTCTTCCTTGTTTACACATCTTAACACTCTTTGTTAAGCCAAGTTTCTGCTTAATAATAGCATGGATTTTTCCTTCATGGATTACTCCTTTTCTTCCCTCTATTTAGGTTCTACTTCTTTTTGGCAGTGCTCATATAAACATGCTTGCTAGATATATTTGAAGTATGCTCTATTGTTGTATGTTACTTGTAGGTGGTATGGTTCTAATAGATAATAAAATTGTTGAAACAAGTAAAAGTCAAGTGAGGATTAATAGAAGCGAGTATATGATATGCGAAATTATTGGTATTAAATCTAATAATTATTAGTCCATATTGTCGCAACAGCAAGTGATATGATTATGTATCTTGATCAATTATATGAGAGGTGATATAGATAAAGAATGCTGAATCTGGGTTTCTTAAAGTGAGGGAGTGTTTCAAGAATGCTGTACGATAAGAGCTCATTATAGGGATCTAAAGAATAAATTTATAAAATTTTAATTTTACAAGATATGTTGTATGGATCAAAATGTGGAGTATATAGAAACTATTGGTAGCCAAGTTGAGTGTGAAATGAAGATAGATTGATAAATGATTATATTTCTACGACACGAAGTTTAGAACTTTTAAATATATGATAGTGAAAAGTAAATGTAGCAGGTTTTCACACCAAGGAAATAGATTATAAATGTGGAAGTATTAGAAAGGAAAAAGGTTGATCAATTCAATAAAAATGATTTGAGAATGAAGATTTATTAAGCTGATCAATGTTGTTAAGATACCATGAGTGTTGTTAATCGGTGCAATCTGTTATCTGTATGAGTTGAGTCAATGATTATTATTTTTTTATTCTATTATACAAATTAATTACCTTATTGCAACATCTGCTTGTAGAAAAAATTTTACATGAAAGATAATGAGAATTTCCAAATTCTCTGCTTAACATCTATAGTTTTATTTAAAATCCTTGTATTAGGACTCCCACCTTCTCTTCTTGCCCAGTAATAGATAAGGAAAATAGAATGTCACCACGTTCAAAAATTCCAAGCACTGATACAAAAGTTATGCATAAACTTGATTTTCATGGATTTCTAAAACCTAAACTGGTTATATGATATTCGAAGTTCATAATGTGCTTTCTTTTTAACTCATGAAAAAGACATTTGAGGCTAGCAACTTAAACACAAAGCTCTAGAAACGCGGATATTGTTTCTTTTTGAAATGGCACCGATAGTCTTCAGCTTCAATATGCTCTATTGGATATGAAAAAATTGGCAGTTGGCCTGTGAAATAAAGTAGGTGGTTTGCTTTTAAGGATTGCAGTGAACTTCTTAATGACTTTGTGGAATTCCATCATCTTGGACATATCCTTTTGTCTATAATCTCTCTCAAAATATTTTTTTTAACTATTTTATCTTTTTCTTCCCATTAAAAAACAACAATCTGGCACACGGATTCTATCAATTATTAACAGCATTTTCATCTTTCCTGCAAAGGTCTCGAGTGCTTTCAAGCCAGTAACTGGGCTGCGGCTGTACCTCGAGGGATCAAAATGCAACCAGCTAGCCCTACACATACAGCACCTTTCAAGCCTCCCAAGCATGTTTGCATCAGCCACTTCCTCCAGACTTTCCAAGTGGCAATCATCAGAAGACTCCGCCCCGGAATTTATCGAACCAATTCAGTGGAAGAGCTACTCCCGCATCTGCACTGCTGCTGTAAAACACAACCCTAAGTGGTTCGAAATAGTTTCTGAGGGCGCCTTTGTCGTCACCGGTGCTCAGCTCGTGACAAAGGACAAATGGTTGAAGAAATCCCTCCACCTTCGTCTTCTCTTCACTCACATCCCTAACTGCACCATCCAAAAGACCGAATGGGCTCAAATTCCAGCAAATTCACATAAAGGAAGCTTTTTCTCAAATATCAGCACTACATTTAGTTCGACGTTCACCGGCCATCAAAACCTCTCCGTAAAACAGGAGCCTTCAACGCTAAATTCTGGTGTTTTTCCTGATGTTCCGCCTGCGCCAATACAATCGAAGAAGCTGCTGAGATTTGTCGACACGTCTGAGATTGTTCGAGGCCCAAATAATGTACCTGGCCATTGGCTAGTCACTGCAGCAAAGCTAGTCAAGGAAGGGGGAAAGATAGGCTTACACGTCAAGTTCGCATTGTTAAATTTTTCTGACCAGTGATAGGGATTCCTTTTGTAAAGTATCAGGATTTTCTAGTGGTTGTATATTGAGATATCAGTGATTGTTAAGGAAATTAGGCCCATTTATATGTATGGCGTAATTTTCTTTCTTTTTTTTTCCTTTTTTTTTTTTTTGTTTCCATGTAAAGAACTGAAGAGCAGATTGCAGCATCCGACTATCTTATGATTTACCTCCGTGCTTGTACAGGAACAAATGTTATATTTAATCTGTTTAAGGCTATATAGCCTGTTTTTGTAAGAAATATGAGGGTTGTGTTGGTTGCATATTCCAGTTTCAGAAGTGATCACTTTGAAATTTTTTTAGACTTTCTCCTATTTCAAAATTATGTAATGTAAACTTATTTTGAAGATCATTAATTAGCTATTAAATATGCAAGTATTTATGTTGATGGCATGAGATGCATATTGTGATAGATTAAGGGTGTGCAGTTTATTGGATAATCTGTTGATAAGTTGATTAAAAATAATCTGTTGATAAGTTAGGCGTGGTGGCTATTATAAAATTTTATTATTTTGAAAAATCAGACTGCTGCTAGAAAGTTGTCACCGCACCTATCTGGTGTGAAAATGCTGTCAAAATGTAGTTTACCCAAATATGTCAGATGTGTTTTCAAAACGTTACTGCACCAAATTAGCTGCCCTAAACGGGCCCTAATATAAATGAGTATAATTAGTAATCATTTTTTAAGTGATGACAGTCATGCATGGTAGTATATGCACTTTTATTCAAATGATCTATTCTTACAAGTGTGACACCATGGAAGTAGATTAAGCGAGATATTTACTTTTACTATCAATATTAATAAAATGTATCAACAAAAATTAAAGCTGAGGATACTAACAATTGGATTTGCCTTGACATACAATATTAATATCTGCTCTACAATCTTAGTGGTTAATGATGCAGTGAGTATGATATTGAATTGAACAGCTATTTTATTTAGAGTGTTTTTACCAATTTCTTATATAGTGATTACATTTATAAAAAAAAAAAAAGAAAAAGAGATTGATATTTTTTTTTAGAAACAATAGTATTTTAAGTTTATGAATTTCATTTTTTTGGGTCATATGGAATATTTGAACGAAAAAGAAAGTACTTTTTTAAAAAGTCTCTTTTTTTCCTCTCATTTAAAACTTGCCATGAAATTTTGCTTTGGGTAAAACTACATGATTCATGTGAATTTAAGTGACTTGAAAAAATGAATCAGTTATTTAATTTTTTATGTAAAATTGATTAAATTGTTGTTTTTTGTTAACATTTTAGTTGTGTCCAAATCATATAATAATATCTATTTTAGGTTGGGTTGAATTTATAACAGAATAACTTTGTGTTTTCAATGTTTTGTCAAGCTTCAATTCTTATTTTTTACTTGCAAAACAAATTGGTTCAGGTTCTTTGAGTTGGGTCATTTTCAAACACAACCCATGAAGCTAAATTGACATCTATAGCTCAAACAATTCATTCATTGAAGGTTAAAACCACCAAAGATCAATGAAATAATGTTCTAATGCTCACCATGAGAGTATTTAATATTTATCACAACTATATTAATGTACACAATAAAAAAAATGTATAACATAAATCCTGAAGTTATCATTCAAGCCCAAAGAAATAACAACCAAATTGGGAAAGATATTTATTTAGGCTATAATAGTTTAAACAATGATTTTTAGGTGGCTCGACATTATGTTGGCCAACATCCATGCATATTACCCACCTAGGTAGGGATTTCACTTACTGAACTTAAACAAAAGCCCAACTTACCTCTTTGATGGGTTGGAGAAATCTTTGCATCGTCTTAATTAGGAGTAAAAGCATCTAGTAGTTGATTTAACAAGCATAACAATTGGCTTACAAACAAAACTCCACTAAAATCCTGATGTAGCGTGTATGTGCCTAGGACGCCTGAATCGAGCGTCTGCACCTGACACACCAAATCAGTTCTGTCAAAGCTTCTAAGGTTGATCGGTTCTCCAAGGCTTGTAATTACTGCCAAGTTGGAGTAGCCCCCACTAGTTGTTCTAGGACTATATAGTATTTTTTTGTAGCGCTTATGCTTTAATTAATTTTTTTTTTTTGTGTTTTGCTTTGGAGCAACCGTTAACATCTCTTTTCCCTTTACAAGTTGCATCATAGGGTTTCAAGTGGTGCTCAGGTTGTATCTTTGTTTCTAGGTAGAGTTTATCCTTCCTATAACCTTCCATATTATTCCTCGCATTGACCCCTTTCACCCTGCCACTCTCTCGTTATTTTCTCCACCTAGAAAATAACACACATGTTGTTTTTCCCATCTAACCTTACTGTTGTCAATCAAGATAGCACCTCCACCACTGTCCTTGCTAATCAACCCTTTCAGTGTTACTGCCACCTTCTCCCTTACTTCCTCCACCCTTCATCGTGCTAGCCGACTCTCTTGCCACCTCCACCTTGGATCCAAACCATGTTCTAATGTTGCGTATTGTTTTGTTACAATTTCTTATTTCCACAATATTTTGTGGTAATTTTAGATTTGAATTCAATAATAACATTTGTTTTTCATTAGATGTTGGTTAAATTGTGGTATCATTTGGTATCAAATCTAGTCTAACCCCGGTTTCATCTTAAGGTTACCAAGCTCCACCTAAAACCATTCCTCCTTGCTGAATTTTTAAATCAGCCACCCAAAAAAATTTTTCACTTACCCTAAATCAGCCCCATACATTTGCTTTCACCTCCCAAACCTAATCTTTAGCCATGCCATCGAGGAGATACATGTTGGAAGCCATTCAAGAACTTTTCATGGAAGAGTTTTAGGAGGAAATATGCCAAATTGAACAAAGACTTACTAAAATTTAGGAAGAGGCCCAAGGAGAGATCCTGCCAATCTTGATACTGAGATTCAAAGAGGGGAGAGAGAGAAATATATGAACCCTTCCATAGGAATGATTCCGGTAAAGAAGAGGATATACCACAACTCTTTGGAATTTAGTATCAGAGGAGGTCAAGAGATGAGTAACTTTCGGAGGACATAGAGAAATGGGAGTGATGATCCACTTAATGTATTTTGAGGGGCAAATGAATCTGTTGACTTCATTGAGTGGTTGCAAACTCTATAGAGGATTTATTGAGTATTAACGAGGTGTCAACTTATACGAGAGTGAAGCTTGCTATCATAAAGATGAAGAACAATGTCTTTTTATAGTTAGAGAATTTAAAGAGAGTTAGGTAGAGATAAGGTACAAACAAGATAACTAATTTAGAGAAGATGAAGAAAAAAATGTAGAGGAAGTATCTACCATTACTAGTTATTCAGTGATTTTTGGATGTTAAACCCAAAGGTGGAGAAATAAAAGAAGTAGAACAATACCCCAACTTTATTCAGACATTCACCCATAGTAGGAGTACACCTGAGGAAGGTGTAAAATTTATCTAGAAAGATGATAGAGTTTATCAGTGTGGTAAGAAGCTGAAGAGGATCAATAAAACCAACACAATAGTAGCAAGGAAGTGTTTCAGATTTCACAGATTCAAACACATCACCTCCAATTGCCTTACTACCAAAGTTATCTTTCACCGAGTAGGGTGCCATATAACAAGTGGATAACTGTACTAGAGATATAGAAGATAGTGAGTATTTGCAGGAGTACCAATTTTCAGCTGCTGAGGTTTAGATGCTTGTTGTTTGATAGGCTCTTTAGACTGAAGCTATGAGAGAGTGACGACAGCTTCACCATAACATTTTTTATACCCATAACACTATGAAAGAAAATGTGTGTAACCTTATCATGGGTGGTGGTGGTTATGAGAATGTGGTGTCTATACAAATGGCGGATAAGTTGGGCCTCACTACTTAGAGACATTTCCAACCATATTCCTTAACTTGGGTAAAGAAAGAGAACATGATCAACATTAATACGAGATGCCTCATAAAGTTTTTTATTAGAAATCAGTTGCATGAACAAATGTATTGTGATGTTGTACCCATGGATGCCTATGACATCCTATTAGAGAGATTGAAGTAGTTTGATTATAAGACTCACCATTATGGTCTTAAAAACATTGAATAATCATTAATAATGGAAAACATATAGTTCTCCTACCTTCTATAAAGTTTGAGGACTTCAGTGCTTTTATCATGAGAGAGGCGCTAATGGGATTAGTACTGTGATGTTAGATAGCAGTGAGACAAAAGAGTTGTTATAAGACATAGAGAAACATCTGCAAAGAGAGTTTTAGGATATCCTGACCAACACTTTAACACTAGGCTACTACCTTTAAGAGAGGTTCAACTTGTCTTCACTTCAAAGAGTAATGAGTCAACCTTGAGCTAGTTTTAAAGTATTCTATGGACTATGCTTAACATGAATTTCCATTCAATTCATTAGTGTACTCACATATACCTGGATTGATAGAGATGGTTACTTGAAATTTAGAAAATACTCTCAGGTATTTTTTGGGACAGTACATCCGTCTGTGGGTTTCAGGTGCTTTTGGAGATACAATTGAAGGCACTCTAATCTTGAGAGATTATAATAATGATGTTACTTTCAACATGGGTGACCTGACACCATGCTAAGAGATAGAAACTTCGATGAATGTGGTTAAAGTTCTTCAACCTCGAGTGACTAACACGGGTATCTGTGCCTAATTAGTCTAAGGCGGGCATTTACACCTGGTGCAACTGGACCAGCCAGTCCAAGATTTTGTCGGGCTCCATGGATTTGAATTGTCACCTAATTAGAGTTGTCCCACTCCTAGTTACCTTAGGGCAATATATATATATATATATATATATATATATATATATATATATATATATATATATATATATATATATATATATATATATATATATAGATATATATAGTGGAGTTTAAGGTTTAGTTTTATTTTGGGGTAGCCAGTTTCTTTTTTTCCTCTGTGGGCTATATATTAGGATTTCACATGATACTCCAGCTGTATCTTAGTCTTTAGGTGGTATTTATCTTTCATATACCCTTCTCCATCCTTTCTTGCATCAACTCCTTCACCCTTTCTTCTCCTCCGTGACTGTCACCACCAACAAAAACAACAAACCTATTATTTTTCCTATCAAACCTTTTCATCGCCACACAAGTTAACTCCCTCACCATTATTATTACTGCTCATATCTTTCCTTGAGCAATGTCACATTCCCCATTGCTGCCACCACCCTCTAGCATGCTAGCAGACCCTCTCGTCACCTCCACCCCAGATCCAATTCAACTTCTAGCGATATGTGTTATTTTGTTGCAACTTCATATTTCCATGTTTGTTTTATTGTTATTTCATATTTAAATTTAATAATGGTATTTTTCCATTAAATGTTCATTAAATTTCAGTACTAGATCCACTTGGTACCATGATTGCGTTGTGGGATCTCAATGATGTGATGTTGAAGCCACTTTGGTAGGCTGTATCTAAAGGCATTATGAGGAACTTGACAAAGTCATTTTATAAATTTTTTAATAATTTTTTTTATTTAAAACTTAAAATATAAAATGATATCTTAAGTCCTCATCATTGTTTTCTTTTTTGAATTGATGGTAGAACTAAAAATTATGATAAGGAACTAATTGATTATAATATAAGCCAACTTTACTCTTTCATAAGTGCAACTATCTCTTTAAATTAATAACAAATTTTTATTTCTATATCCTTTATCTCCTCTTTTATAGATCAATGAGTGCTAACTTCTACTTAAACCCATATCTCTAAATTTGTGGTTGTTATCTTGTTTAACATTTTCTCTATATGTACTCCCAAAAATATGTAGGCACATAACATTATATGAGAATACAAAATATAATAAACTACAATGGTATCTTAAGAATTCATCCTTCCATTCTCTCCCCCTTTTATCTTCTTTTACATTTACAAAATTTTTAGGGCTTTAAAAAGCTAAAACTTCCTCATTCAATTCAGTCTTATATCTATAACAACTAAATTTAGCTTAAAGTGAATATTAAGAATAAATTCTTAATTTTTGAGATGTTAAATACTTTAAAATTTAACATTAACATTTGGATGTTAGTGCACAAAGATCACTCTGTATCAGTCACTTTCACATACAATATTAATGAAATAATATGTAAGTAATACCAAAAAATACAATATATATTTATCAGGTAAGAAATGACAAAAGAATAACATGTATGCAATATAAAAATTTTTAAATTAAAACAATCATTCCTCTACTCTCTTTAACATGGATGGATCAACAAATTTATAAATTAAGTCTTATTTCATGTAGGATATCTACTTGAATGTTAAGGGTCCATATTAAATTTGTAGATAACTTTCTATAGTTCAAGACATCCATAAAAACTCTCTGGTGTGCATTTAGGGAATGAAATTAGAGTCTGAACTAGCATACCCATATTACAGGCTAACACATCCATTGACATCAATTCTTGATGTTACACATTTTTATGTTATTTAGATGTTATGGGACTATATTCCACTCATTTATAGCTTGTCATAGTCCATGAAATCCACAAAAACCATTTGGCGTGCATCTTGGGCATGAAACATAGGTTCACACGAGCATAGTCAGACCCAAAATGGATTTGACCATGATGTCCTAATACACCTAAAATATATAGCATTTATGTACACATTTTTATACAAATGGATTTGACCATGATGTCCTAATACACCTAAAATATATAGCATTTATGTACACATTTTTATACATATTTTAAAGGATATCGGGCTTTAATGAAAGTTATTTGTGAGTTTTTTCTTTCAAGTACACTTAAATTGATGAAATATGGTGAAATGAGTGAAAATGGATCAAATTTAGAGCAAAAATGAAGAAAATGTGCAAATGAACTGTGGCGCCTAAGCGCCCAAGGCTGGCTCTTAAGCATCAGGAGAATAGAAAAGGTCGCGCCTAAGCGTCAAATACCTCACACTTACGCGTCAGAGGTAGTTATTTGAAAATTCAATGAATTTGGACGAATTTTTTAAGGTGTGTTTGAAGAAACTCTTGGTGAATGCGGGGATTATGTTTAATGGGCATGAAAATACATTTAATTGGCTATTGAAAAGAGGAAACTCTTGGAATATTCATTAAATGTGGACACATTTTTGAAGAGACACCAAAGCACCCCTTGGAAAATTATAAAAGGACTTGGATTGAATTGAAGAGGTCACCACCCCCCTCTCTTTGAGACTTCTTTCTGCTACTCTCATCACAGAATAATTAGGATACTTTAGAGAGAAGAAATGGAGGAGTTGTAGTGTGTTAGTAGAGAGTATTGTAAGAGAAAGGAAGAGATTCAAATGAACTTCAAGAGTTTGCTGAAGAGAAATTGAAATAAGTTTTTATCTTTGTGACTACATTTAGTTTTAATTTAGACTTCTTGTGTGTTTACATGATTTCTACTTTTAAAATAAAGCGTTGTTATGTTTTATCCATGAATTATGAGTAGTTTACTTTGTTTTTTTTCCTAAAAATGATAATTAATTAAGTGTTGGATGGAAGTTGTGTTAAGTATTGATCTTTAATGCCGGAATAAGTTATGATGATTTAATCCTTGTACTTCATTTACTTATTGATTTAGCCAATTAATAAGTTAATATTTGTTGTGAGAACATGTAAGATCCAAGATGGTATTGTCTTAGTCAACTAATGGTAAGAATCACATGAGATTATATGGATGATAATGTAATTTATATGGTTAAGTGCAAATAAATAGGGAATAAACTTTGAAGGGTGCAGAGTTAGAGAACTTGAGAGTGGCAGGCTAAAACCCTTAATTTGGTTTATTATTTTAGGTTTTGAAATGAGATGTTAGCCCCCAGGTAGACGGAGAAGAGATAACTCTAGAGTGAGAGCTAGTATCTTCCTTACTTAGCCTGTCTTTAGGACTATTCAAACTTTAAATTAGCTAATATTCTTTATAGCATCTCTAGTAAGAGTAAAGAATACTATTTCTCTTATTTGACACAACACAATTTGAATACTTAAACTACAGAATTCCTATACTTGTTACTGATTCATGATAAGGAAAAATATATTTTATTTATATTGCTTTCATCTTATAAAAATCTAGTTGAATTTAGTTAGTTGTTTATTTTATTTTCAATTATAAGAAAATTACCAAAAAGAATCAAACTTTTATTATCTATTGTTTGATAACAAAAGTGAGAGCTAGCATCTATAGTTTGAGTAAGAATATTTTTCAAAGTGGAATCTTTTATCTAATTTCTTCTTAAAAAATTGTAGTACTCTCTGTGGGTTCAATATTAGGGGCTTATTCAAAAAATCTTATATTACTTGATAATGATATGTATACTTGCGTAGTATCCTAATATTTAAATATAATAGTTGCATTCGTATTTGCTTTGGAGTCAATTTTTTGGCAGCATTGTAAAGGAAGGAATATAAATGAAGAAAATTGAGAATATAACCCACATATATTCTAGTATTATCGTACCAAAAAGTCGGGATCAAGTTTTTGGCGCCGTTTCCGGGAAGTAAAAAAAACAAATTAGTAAAATTTTGAAGGAATTTTTAGGAAAGCAATTTTCTATTTTTAGAAAGTTTTATTTAAACTTTTAGATTTATTATAGGAATATCATAGTGTTGTTTTTATATAAGTTCTTGTTTGTGAGATTTTATTTTATTTTGTAGTAATGTATGCATAGTTCGGGTTCTAAAGAACTAGTACCCTACGATTCTGAATTAGAAAGAACTATTACAAAAAAAATCGAAAACACTAAAAAAGATAAAAAATTTCAAGAAATGACAAACTAAAATAATTAAAATGCTGAAATTAATCAAGAATTTAGACCTTTAAGAGGTTATGCAAACCCTACAGTAAATGAAGTTCATTGTAGTATTCAAAAACCTGTTGTAGTAGTTAATTCATTTGAACTTAAACTTGTTATTATTCATCTATTATTCAATTGATATCAAATAATCAATTTGAGAGAACAAAAACTTAAGATCCAAATTTACATCTTGTCAATTTTCTAGATTTTTGTGCTACATTTAAATATGATGATGTTTCAGATGATACTATTAGACTTAGACTTTTTCTATTCTCACTGAGTAATAAGGCAAAGATATGGTTAAATTTGTTAGCACTTGGATTTATCAGAACTTGGGGTGATTTATCGCAGAAATTTCTTGCTAAACATTTTTCACCATAAAAAACTGAGAAGCTTAGAAATGATATTACATCTTTTTTTCAGTTTGAAGAGGAATATACTTATGAAGCATGTAAATGATTTAAAGAACTCTTGAGAAAGTGTCTACACCATGCTATACCAGATTGGTTAATAATTCAAACATTTTACAATGGATTAGCTGGATCTCTTAGATATATTATCGATGACGTTGTCAGTGGTTCATTTATTTCAAAACCATTTCATGACACATATGCTTTAATTGAAGATATAAATACTAATAATTTTCAATGGTCTTCTGAAAGGGTAAATCCTAAGAAAGTAGCTAATATTCATGAATCTGATACTTTTGCAATTTTAGCAAATCAAGTTGCTACGAGTTCAAAGAAGTTAGACCGATTTGGAATGAATTTTTCTCAAATAATTTCAATGATTGAAGAGAATTCATAAGATCAAATGGTAGATTCTCGAACAACATTAGAAACTTTGAATGCCATAAATAATAAGCCAAATAACCCATATTCAAACTATTATAACACAGGTTGGAAAAATCATCCTAACTTTAACTATAATAATAATAATACTGGTAGTATTAATTAACAATGGGGGAACAACCAAGTAAAATCATTTGAAAACTGGAACAACCAAGTTAATATAAATTATAGATCTACTTATCCTCCAGGATTTAACAACAATCCATAATTTAAGAAGAGAAAGTTGTCTATAGAAGAAGAGATGTTTTAAATGAGAAGTCAGTTACAAAGTAAAGGAGCTGCAATTAGAAATATTGAGAATCAACTGGGACATATAACCATTTCATTAAGTAATAGATCCCAAGAAACACTTCTTAGTAACATAGAAGTAAATCCAAAAGACCAGAATAAAGAGCAAGTAAAAGTCGTTCAACTTAGAAGTGGAAGAGAGTTGGAAGGTAGAGTTCAAAAAGAGATTAAGTATAGAAAGAAGAAATTGAAGAGCCTAAAGAGAACACTCTGAAAAGTTTAGAGAGACCTATTTCTCTATTAAAAATTGATTTGGAAAAACCACCGCCTCCTTTTTCTCAGAGAATTCATCAACAAAAGTTGGATAAACAATTATCAAAATTTTTGGAAATTTTTAAAAATATTACGATTAATATTACATTTGTTGAAGCCTTAGAACAAGTTATTTACTTGGGGAGAAACTAGAGATAAGTTATTTACTTGTTGTAGTTTGTATAACTTTGATTTTATATATGAATTATGAGTTTTGTTGTGTTTTCCCCATGAGATCTGAGTAGTTTTCTACCTTTCTCCTTGTCTCCAGATTTGTGAAATGGTGATTTGAATTTGTGAAGCCATAAAAATGTTTAAGAAATCGTGATGATCTTTTCACTTCGATCTTAATTTTCTTTCAATCTGACCAATTGATTTGTTAAAAAAATTTGAGTTTTACAACTAAAGTGAAGATTACATCCAAGATTCATGGAGGTCAAATCCCTTGGAAGTTGGGTGCAAATAAATACAGAAATAATATTATCGGGCGTAGAATTGGAGATTTTAGAGTGACGGAATAAAATCCCCAATTCGTTCCTATCGTTTGGGTGCTGAAGTGTAGATGTTAGCCCTCAGGTGAGGGGAACGTGGAAGCTCCGAAGTGAGAGCCTGTATCCTCCCAGCCTAGCGGCAGATTCAGTAAACAAGCGTAGGATTAGTCAATGTTCTTTATGCCTGGACCAAAGGGTAAAGAATAGGTGTACTCCTGTTTGGCACAATATAAATTGAACAAATTCATTTTATTCATTCACTATGATTTCTTGTCAAGGAGAATGATGCTTTCTTATATATTGAATAACACAATTAAACCCTCCTCAGTATCATTAGTTATTTAATTATTATTAAAAATACCTATTTATTTCAATTGTCTATTAGTGACAAATAAGCAAATTGAACTTCGTTGTTGTGATTAAAGTATTGCTTTTCCAAAATCTTACTTCATAATTCTAAACTACTCTCTGTGGGATTGATATCTTGGACTCCATTAGAGCCTTATATTACTTGAGTGATATGTATACTTGCATTGATAAATGTGACTTTACAATTATTGAATATTTATTACGTCCATATTTATCTTATATTTTATTGCATATAAAAAGTCGTTGTCATTTAGCTGAGTGAAAAAGAGTGACTTTCTCTTGAAACATGTTTGGAGGAGAGTTCTATCTTGCATGAGGAGAGCTTGGACAAGCAAAGAACATGCTACGATAAGCATCACTGTAGTGAGATATTTTTCTTTTGTGTTCTTTCTATTATAGAAAATCTTTCTGAGATGTTGTTAGAATTATTAGGTTAAATTAATGTTATAGAAAATTTCATAGGAGGAAATTTTTTATGTTTTCCCAAAGATCTATGAGTTTTTTTTCCAATCCACCACTCCCTTACATATATATTCAAGATTGCAGTAAGCTTGTATTTGTTGTGATGGCTCCATATTTTTGATGGTATGATGGAACCTTTGAGCCTAGGGAATGGAAGAACCCTTTGATCTTCCATTATATAGGTCATAAGAGTTTTCTTTAAGAAAATCCCTCATGCTTATATTACAAAAGTAGAGTGGGTACATCATTCTATTGTAAAATGTTGTGTTGGTACTTCTCACACATTAAAAACCAAGACCATTAGAGGTTGTTTAGGTAGATTAATTTTCCATCAAGTATGTCTAGGGTTTCAATTTGGAATGAGCATATTACATATCACATGCATGTATGACATTTACATATTGCATAAATAAATTATTTGTGTTTTTGCTTATGATTTAGCATGTGCATATTTCTTATAAGCAGGCATGATTTTAAAATCTTACATAAAAGTATATTTCTTTTGTAGTGTGCTTGTGACACATATGTATACAAATTATTTTTGTATCTTGCATTTAGATTAACATTATGTATATGTAAAAACATATTTTTTTGTTGTGCTTGTTTGTAGAATCACACTTTTTGTCATGTGTACATCTCATTGTGCACATGCACTTATCTATTTCGTGAACTTACATAGGCTTATATCTCAGGTGCTCAAGTTGGATACATACATCACTTGTGCATCACACATGATGCATTTGCATGTAGCATACCATTGTGTGACATATGCATAACAGTTTGTGCACTTACATTTATATATCATTGTATGTCA
>NEWO01000024.1:32463-64291 GCA_003013225.1 Phalaenopsis aphrodite | reverse complement strand
TAAAATTTAAAGAACTTCAACCATAGAGCCACCTGATTTGACATTATAACTTGACACACTAGAAAACTTAAACTCGTCACGATAGAGGCTAGGAGCTAGCATGGTGGGCAACACGACCATCTTCAACAGCAAAACTTGTCTTCCCTAGCTAAACCAATCTTCCTTCCTTAGACATAAACAACAAAGCCATATGAATTTGAGGTTGCTTGCTTATGCAACGTAAATCCTCATCTTATCTTTAGGTCTCTGTATAACTGTGTTATACAATATAAGCTTTAACTCGTCTTAGGATTCTGAGGTTGTCGTTTGTCATGACCTAAATCCTCACATCTTTCAGGCTATTTGTGTGATCGTTTCACACGAATGTAAGCCCTAACTAATAAAATTGGTAGGATGAAACACATAAATATTTCTCCTCAAAACTGAAGCCAAACATTAGGATAGCTTGGGAAGTCACCGGGGTTCTCCTCTGGATCTATGACACCCCTTAGTTATTTCTCTTTTGGACTCTACAATAAAATATTCTAAATTTGAACCAATCCCATTTCACACCTCTTCATCTGATTTCATTGAAAAGTCTTACCCTTTAAAATTCCTTAAAGATAATATTTCTTTATTTTTATCGAGAGTCTTCTTAGGTGACTTTGGTCATTTAAGATGTAATTAACTATAAGGGGGCTTGCCCTTATAAGAAGCATGTCCAAACCCAGCTTAATATAAACTCTACTTAATCCTTTATATTAAATAGGGGAACTTGTCGGGAAATACAAAGGTTTTGCAGACCAAACAGACGTCATACTTTCCTTAGTTTATTTGATCGAGTCTCATCCTCAAGTCTTGTGTTTATCCTCCGGGATAGATAAAAGATTTGAGGTATAGTGCTCTTTCATTTTAAACTATGAAAAATATGTGGTCAGTTTGATTTCATCCTTCAACGTCCTTCCGAAGCGGGCGACGAGATTTTGATTCCGACAACCGACAGCTTCTTACGGGAAACTCCCCTCTAACCAAAAATAGCGCTGACAAAGCATAAAAAAATATAATAATAAAAGTGGCTAAAGGAGGAAGAGACAAATAAAATGAATGTGTATGTGTATAAATGTCTGTGTGTGTGAGTGCATGGACGTGCGCATGCATGTTTGTGTGTGTTGGTGTGTGTAAATGTGTATGTGAGTGTGAGTATATGTGTGCAAATATGTGTAATTTTTTACTTGTAAAGTTGCAAAGTGACATGTATAAATATATATTGTTGATCACACTTTTGGTTGAGGTTTAGTTTTACCTCTTTAGTAACCTAGGGTCTAGCCATAGGACCTTGTTATTAATTATTCCTAGAAAACTAGAAAAGGAACCCTCACCATTAGAAATTCTACCCTCTTCTTTGCTCAACTTGAAGTGTCACATATTGGTCATAACCTCTAGCACTTAGTAGGTGGCGTCACTATGAGGGAGCTCAAAGAGAGTTCCCCTAGAACTTTCTGACCTTAAGGTTGGCCCTGGGTGCTGGTCTGGAGCTAGGACACTCACTTTCACTCACAATCACTCACAACCCTAAACCCAAAATTTCTTGACTTTGATCCCTTGATATTTCGGGAGACTCATGTAGATGGTCCCCTAAACCCACTGGCCCTAGGCTGGGGTTTAGCTAAGACCAATGCATAGATGACCCAAATGGGGTTTTCATTGGTCCATAGCTCATATATGAGGTATCCCAACCCTATCAAAATATTTAACTTGGTCTTTTGCCAAAATCCCCCAGATTACCTAAATACCCTTGAAATACTAAATTCACCTAAAATACCCAAATTTGCTCAAAAATCATTTCAAACCTTTTGAAAATACCAAATTTACCCAAAACTACCCAAAAATTCCAAATTTACCAAAATACCCCCTAAAAATGGCCAAAATTACAAAAATACCCTTGACACCCCAAATTTTTCCAAAACCTCCAAAATCACTCCAAATGTCTCAAAAACCAATTTGGACCTTTCAATTGAACCCAATTTGGCCAATTTGACCATTTTGACCAAAACTCCCAAATTACCTTTAAGGGCCCAATTTCCCTAAAATTGCCTCAAATGTCCATCAATTTGAGCCCAATTTTCTTCAATTTTAATTCTAAACTTAGACTCACCTTTCATATGACCAATATAAACTAAATACAAGCCTAATTGGCCCATGCTTTGAGCTCAATTTTGATCTAAGTCAAACCCCCAATTTTGGCCCTATGACTTAATCCCACCAAATTGAACCTCATAGTCTACTCAATTTGCCCCAATTTGAATCCTAAGCTCTTCATAAAAATCCTACACATCAAAATTGACCTTGAATTGTTCTCGGTGAAGCCTTAATTTTATTTAATTTTGCCCCAAATCTATAATTTCCCAAATTCCTCCCCAAATTGGTCATGCCTCCAAATTCCACCAAATTGATTGCCCTAACCCCAAAATTGACACCCAATTTATGTTTAAAACTCTTCATGATGTTCCTATTGACCATTATCAACAATCAATTTGGACTTAGCTCAAGCATGACCCAATCTAGACCCAAGTCTAGCCCAACATACCCAGATTGACCAAAATTCCAAAATCCTTCAAATTGAACTCCCAGTTTAACTCAAAATCATTTCAGTCCTTCACCAAAAACCGTAATTACAATCATCTACATAATTTTGATCAATTAGTTGGGCTTAAATTCATGGCTAGCATAACCCAAACCCAACCTTTGGTCATTTGGACCCACATTTGACCCATGCACCAAAATTAGCCTAGCCACCCTAAAGCCAATAAATTTATGACTCCACAACCTCTGAACACACTCCATGAACCAGGCTAAACCCCCTTAAACCATACATGGTGAGCTATGGACCATTGGATCCCTAAATTAAGGGATTCATGCCCATTTATGGGCCTTAACCAAAAATCTCCCCCATCATCACTTGCCATTGAGAGTTAAGCATAATTAAACCTCCAACTGGCTCACCTCACCTCCTAGCCACCTCCCCTGGACCTAGTGGCCAGGCTAGTCGCTGGAGCACCTCAAAACCGAGGGCCACCATCCCTAAATCAAACCCAATCTTAACCCTAGGAGCCAGCTCACCCTAATTAATCCTTAGAGCTTCTTAGCCCACCACCTCAGCAGGCTTTTGCTCCCAAAGCCAGGCCCTGAGATCCCCTCTCTGGCCATGGCTATAAAATGGCATCTTCACGGACAAAAGTAGTGTGCTGAAACTTTCTCAAGGAAAGCTTGCTCAATTGCTCCCATAGCCTCTTTGAAACATCCTTAGTGTAAACCAACCACCTTCTTGCCCTAATTTCCATCGTCGGAGCTCAATTTTTTAGCTTGATTCTGGCCAGAAACAGGACAAGTTTGGCTACACCTCCACAATGCACCAATGCTCAATTGAACTTGCCCAGACCTTCACCACTGTGAAAGAAGACAAAGCCCCATCAAAGGCCCCTCACAGAGAGCCTCTACCCTAAACTTTGATCAACACCCAAATTCAATTTTGATCGAATTTGGGTTTAGGCCAGCAAGAGGCTTCATCCCTAGCCTCTTTGGACCTCCACAAAAGTGTGGAGCGCCTCTGATTGAAGCTTCACTTCTCAGAGCAAAGAAATTGACTCCCCCTCTTCCCGAGCCTATTTTGACTCTCCATGGGATTAGGGTTAATTTAATGACATGTTTACCGTATGCATATGTTTGTCTCACTTGGACGAGTCTATATGATCAAACCCAAACGAGTTTGGTTGAGAAATGAGTGAAATCTTAAGGTTTTAGGGTTAACAGTCACGAGTTCACACCAGCCGGGGACGAAGACGCGGAGCCGTTGGATGGTGCGTGTATCAAAGGAACAGTTAGGATTGCATTGGACGGGAGCTTGATACATAAAGCACGAGTCGAGTCAATGACTACGTGGATGGCGACGTCCAACCAGAGCGCGACACGCAAGTCTTCGGAGCCATCACATGATGTCGTGGCGCCGTGCGTCACGACCTAAATCCTCACATCTTCCAGGCTATTTGTGCAATTGTTTCACATAAATGTAAGCCCTAAACAAATAAAATTGACAGGATGCAACACTCAAGTAATTTTTCCTCAAAACGGAAGCCAAACAATAGGATAGACTGAGAAGTCACCGAGGTTCTCCTTCGGATCTGTGACATCCCCTAGTTTTCCTCATTTAGATTCTACAACAAAATGTTCCAAATTTGAATTATTCCCCTTTCACACCTCTTTGTCTGATCTCGTCGAAAAGTCATATCCTTTTGACCTCTTTGAATATAATATTTCCTGATTTTTATCGAGAGTTTTCTTAGGTGACTTTGGTCATTTAAGATGTAATTAACTATAGGGGCTTGCCTTTATAGGAAGCTTGTCTGAACCCAGCTTAATAGAAATCCTATTTAATTTTTTGCATTAAATAGGAAAACTTGTTGGCAAATACATGGTTTCGCAGACCAAATTGATGTCATTATTTCTTAGTTTATTTGATCGAGTCTCATTCTCAAGTCTTGTGTTTATCCATCGGAATAGATGCATGGTTTGAAGTATACTGTTCTTTCATTTAAACAATGAAAAATATGAGGTCGGTTTGATTTCATATTTTTCTAAACTATATATATATATATATTAAAATATCCTTCCGAAGCGGACAACGAGATTCTGATTCCGGCGGCCGACAGCTTCCAACGGACAACTCCTCCAACCAAAAAAAAAGGTGTCGAAATATGTGTAATGTGATATATATGTAAGATGAAAAATGTATAGGTGTGTAGTTAATCATGCTTTTGAAAATGTGTAGATAAATATGTGAAAATATGACCATGAAAAGTATGTGTAAGTTTTGAATGTGAGCACATGTATATTTTGATGTACTTATGGGTTTATTTAATTCCTGTTAAGCTTTGTGTGTTTTGTTAGAAAATAACAAAGAAAAAAAAGCATACCCCATGTTCCATGCATAAAAAATATAAATAATGATGAATGAAATAAAACTACTCCATCTTAATATCTTTTAGTAGTTAGATTTTCATTCAAGCAAGTTGGATGAATTTTCTTTTAATTCAAGCAAGTTGGGTGAATTCTCTTTTAATTCATGCAACTTCGACGAGCTTTCTTTTAATTTATGTAAGTTGGATGAGTGTCAAATATGCAATTTGGATGATGCAAGTTTACATGGTTTCATATGCAATATGATGTTTGTTTAGTGAGCTTATATAAGAAATTCAATTCTCTAGTCTATGTGAGAAAAGGAGCCTACTCAAGTTCAAAAATATTTAAAAAAAATTAATTGTCTATATTAACTAAATGTACTAAATATAATAAGGTCTAAGAAACCTTGTGAGGGTTCAAGCTCAAGAGAAACTCCTTTAAANTGTGTGTTGGTGTGTGTAAATGTGTATGTGAGTGTATGTGTGTGTGAGTATATGTGTGCAAATATGTGTAATTTTTTACATGTAAAGTTGCAAAGTGACATGTGTAAATATGTTGTTGATCTCACTTTTGGTTGAGGTTTAGTTTTACCTCTTTAGTAACCTAGGGTCTAGCCATAAGACCTTATTATTGATTATTCCTAAAAAACTAGAAAAGGAACCCTCACCATTAGAAATTCTACCCTCTTCTTTGCTCAA
Source organism: Phalaenopsis aphrodite (assembly GCA_003013225.1). NCBI lineage: Eukaryota > Viridiplantae > Streptophyta > Magnoliopsida > Asparagales > Orchidaceae > Phalaenopsis > Phalaenopsis aphrodite. The sequence continues at coordinate 58,658 of NEWO01000024.1, read as the reverse complement.
CTGAAGTGCCACATATTTGTCCTAACCTCTAGCACTTAGTAGGTGGGGTCACTATGAGGGAGCTCAAAGAAAGTTCCCCTAGGACTATCTGACCTTAAGGTTGGCCCTGAGTGCTGGTCTGGAGCTAAGGCACTTTTTCACTCACAATCACTCACAACCCTAAACCCAAAATTTCTTGACTTTGATCCCTTGATATTTTGGGAGACTCATGTAGATGGTCCCCTAAACCCACTGGACCTAGGCTGGGGTTTAGCTAAGACCAGTGAATAGAGGACCCAAATGGGGTTTACATTGGTCCATAGCTCATATATGATGGTTGGTACCCCAACCCTATCAAAATATTCAACTTGGTATTTTGCCAAAATCCCCCCAGATTACTTAAATACTCTTGAAACACTAAATTCACCTAAAATATCCAAATTTGTTCAAAAATCATTTCAAACCTTTTGAAAATACCAAATTTACCCAAAACTACCCAAAAATTTGATATTTACCAAAATACCCCCCCAAAATGGCCAAAATTACAAAAATAACCTTGGCACCCCAAATTTTTCCAAAACCTCCAAAATCACTCCAAATGTCTCAAAAATCAATTTGAACCTTTCAATTGAACCTGGCCAATTTGACCATTTTGACTAAAACCCCCAAATTACCTTTAAGGGCCCAATTTCCCCAAAATTACCTCAAATGTTCATCAATTTGAGCCCAATTTTCTTCAATTTCAATTCTAAACTTAGATTCACCTTTTATATGACCAATATAAACAAAAAAAAGCCTAATTAGCCCATGCTTTAAGCTCAATTTTGATCTAAGTCAAACCCCCAATTTTGGCCCTATGACTTAATCCCACCAAATTGAACCTCATAGTCTACTCAATTTGCCCCAATTTGAATCCTAAGCTCTTCATAAAAATCCTACACATCAAAATTGACCTTGAATTGTTCTCGGTGAAGCCTTAATTTTATTTAATTTTGCCCCAAATCTATAATTTCCCAAATTCCTCCCCAAATTGGTCATGCCTCCAAATTCCACCAAATTGATTGCCCTAACCCCAAAATTGACACCCAATTTATGTTTAAAACTCTTCATGATGTTCCTATTGACCATTATCAACAATCAATTTGGACTTAGCTCAAGCATGACCCAATCTAGACCCAAGTCTAGCCCAACATACCCAGATTGACCAAAATTCCAAAATCCTTCAAATTGAACTCCCAGTTTAACTCAAAATCATTTCAGTCCTTCACCAAAAACCGTAATTACAATCATCTACATAATTTTGATCAATTAGTTGGGCTTAAATTCATGGCTAGCATAACCCAAACCCAACCTTTGGTCATTTGGACCCACATTTGACCCATGCACCAAAATTAGCCTAGCCACCCTAAAGCCAATAAATTTATGACTCCACAACCTCTGAACACACTCCATGAACCAGGCTAAACCCCCTTAAACCATACATGGTGAGCTATGGACCATTGGATCCCTAAATTAGGGGATTCATGCCCATTTATGGGCCTTAACCAAAAATCTCCCCCATCATCACTTGCCATTGAGAGTTAAGCATAATTAAACCACCAACTGGCTCACCTCACCTCCTAGCCACCTCCCCTGGACCTAGTGGCCAGGCTAGTCGCTGGAGCACCTCAAAACCGAGGGCCACCATCCCTAAATCAAACCCAATCTTAACCCTAGGAGCCAGCTCACCCTAATTAATCCTTAGAGCTTCTTAGCCCACCACCTCAGCAGGCTTTTGCTCCCAAAGCCAGGCCCTGAGATCCCCTCTCTGGCCATGGCTATAAAATGGCATCTTCACGGACAAAAGTAGTGTGCTGAAACTTTCTCAAGGAAAGCTTGCTCAATTGCTCCCATAGCCTCTTTGAAACATCCTTAGTGTAAACCAACCACCTTCTTGCCCTAATTTCCATCGTCGGAGCTCAATTTTTTAGCTTGATTCTGGCCAGAAACAGGACAAGTTTGGCTACACCTCCACAATGCACCAATGCTCAATTGAACTTGCCCAGACCTTCACCACTGTGAAAGAAGACAAAGCCCCATCAAAGGCCCCTCACAGAGAGCCTCTACCCTAAACTTTGATCAACACCCAAATTCAATTTTGATCGAATTTGGGTTTAGGCCAGCAAGAGGCTTCATCCCTAGCCTCTTTGGACCTCCACAAAAGTGTGGAGCGCCTCTGATTGAAGCTTCACTTCTCAGAGCAAAGAAATTGACTCCCCCTCTTCCCGAGCCTATTTTGACTCTCCATGGGATTAGGGTTAATTTAATGACATGTTTACCGTATGCATATGTTTGTCTCACTTGGACGAGTCTATATGATCAAACCCAAACGAGTTTGGTTGAGAAATGAGTGAAATCTTAAGGTTTTAGGGTTAACAGTCACGAGTTCACACCAGCCGGGGACGAAGACGCGGAGCCGTTGGATGGTGCGTGTATCAAAGGAACAGTTAGGATTGCATTGGACGGGAGCTTGATACATAAAGCACGAGTCGAGTCAATGACTACGTGGATGGCGACGTCCAACCAGAGCGCGACACGCAAGTCTTCGGAGCCATCACATGATGTCGTGGCGCCGTGCGTCACGACCTAAATCCTCACATCTTCCAGGCTATTTGTGCAATTGTTTCACATAAATGTAAGCCCTAAACAAATAAAATTGACAGGATGCAACACTCAAGTAATTTTTCCTCAAAACGGAAGCCAAACAATAGGATAGACTGAGAAGTCACCGAGGTTCTCCTTCGGATCTGTGACATCCCCTAGTTTTCCTCCTTTAGATTCTACAACAAAATGTTCCAAATTTGAATTATTCCCCTTTCACACCTCTTTGTCTGATCTCGTCGAAAAGTCATATCCTTTTGACCTCTTTGAATATAATATTTCCTGATTTTTATCGAGAGTTTTCTTAGGTGACTTTGGTCATTTAAGATGTAATTAACTATAGGGGCTTGCCTTTATAGGAAGCTTGTCTGAACCCAGCTTAATAGAAATCCTATTTAATTCTTTGTATTAAATAGAAAAATTTGTTGGCAAATAAATGGTTTCGCAGACCAAATTGATGTCATTATTTCTTAGTTTATTTGATCGAGTCTCATTCTCAAGTCTTGTGTTTATCCATCGGAATAGATGCATGGTTTGAAGTATACTGTTCTTTCATTTAAACAATGAAAAATATGAGGTCGGTTTGATTTCATATTTTTCTAAACTATATATATATATATATTAAAATATCCTTCCGAAGCGGACAACGAGATTCTGATTCCGGCGGCCGACAGCTTCCAACGGACAACTCCTCCAACCAAAAAAAAAGGTGTCGAAATATGTGTAATGTGATATATATGTAAGATGAAAAATGTATAGGTGTGTAGTTAATCATGCTTTTGAAAATGTGTAGATAAATATGTGAAAATATGACCATGAAAAGTATGTGTAAGTTTAGAATGTGAGCACATGTATATTTTGATGTACTTATGGGTTTATTAAATTCCTGTTAAGCTTTGTGTGTTTTGTTAGAAAATAACAAAGAAAAAAAAGCATACCCCATGTTCCATGCATAAAAAATATAAATAATGATGAATGAAATAAAACTACTCCATCTTAATATCTTTTAGTAGTTAGATTTTCATTCAAGCAAGTTGGATGAATTTTCTTTTAATTCAAGCAAGTTGGGTGAATTCTCTTTTAATTCATGCAACTTCGACGAGCTCTCTTTTAATTTATGTAAGTTGGATGAGTGTCAAATATGCAATTTGGATGATGCAAGTTTACATGGTTTCATATGCAATATGATGTTTGTTTAGTGAGCTTATATAAGAAAGTCAATTCCTTAGTCTATGTGAGAAAAGGAGCCTACTCAAGTTCAAAAATATTTAAAAAAAATTAATTGTCTATATTAACTAAATGTACTAAATATAATAAGGTCTAAGAAACCTTGTGAGGGTTCAAGCTCAAGAGAAACTCCTTTAAAAAGATCTTGAAAATTCTCTCAAGTAATTTTTTCAAAATCAAAATTAAAGCCTTTCTCATAAAATTAAAAACTTAAAAATTTAAGCCTTAAAATTAAGTCTTTAATAAAATTTAAATCTTAAAATTAAAAATTTCAATAGAATTAAAACCTTACTCAAAATTGATTTTTTTTTTCAAAATTAAAGTCTTTTTAATAAACATTGATACCTATTTCAAAATCAAAGACCTTTGAATAAATATTAACATAAAATCAAAATTTTGAAAACTTTTTATAAACCTTGTCATTAAATATTAAAAATTAAAAACTTTTTTAAAACTTTGTAATAAATGTTAATATAAAACTTTTTAATAAGCCTTAAAGTTAAAAACTTTTCCAGAACCGAAACTTTTTTTATAAAACTTAGCTCAAAATTTAATCTAAATCTTATTGAAAATTCTTAAATAAAACCTTTTTAACAAACCTAAAATATAAATCCAAAAAAAATTAAAATCTTTTTAAAAATTTTCCAAAATGAAATGAAATAAAATAAACAAACAAAATTAAAACAAAAACCAAAAGAAATCTACTCTAAAGAGATTATTCAAAAATATATTTTTAGTCATAACAAATCTTCTTATTGAGCTCATTAGTTAAAACATCAGAATTGACATAAATTTTATAAGACTCTTTTAAATAGCTTAGCTTAAGCAAGACTTACCCATTCATAGGCGTAAGTCTTTCTAGAATGAGCTTGTTTCTCTCCAAAAACACATGATCTCATACCCTTGCCCTCTGAGTGTATAAATCTTGGGGTATTTCATGTGGATAATTCATATATAAGTAAGTTTAGATCACTCATACTTTATGTTTAATTAAATCATTTACAAAAATAGTTTTGTATGAAAAGGAAAAACAAAATAAATTTTTTGAGCATATAAATAATCCTTAAATATGAAGAGTATATGCATGAAAGACTTGAGTTGAATTATTTTAAACATAAGCCCCAAACATAGAATGTTAGGTCAAACCTAGAGGAAATAATAAAGAATTGCAACCTAGGGTGGAAACTAAACTTTACTAAAACCTTGATTTATTTGGCAACAAAAAACCTAAAAAAAATTGAAACCTTAAACACTTAAAAGAATCCTAAGTTTGCATGACAACTGACTGCCCTAAGAATTAAGCAAATCATGAGTTAAAACCCTAAAAATAATTAAAATTGATGAACTCTAATTCTCATAATTACCACCTCAGCAGATCCAAATAGTGAACCCTATGTTAGCCAACGTAGAATAAAACCTAAGTCCACACACACCCTATAATAGTGCAGTCTAGAAGCCTAGACTAGATTATTATGTACCAAATAGATAGAATTAAATGCTAGGGCCTATAAAATGAAAGACCTACTCTCTTGGATTATAAGGATTCTATAGGAGGAAATAACACATTGTTATTAACGAAGGTATCCCAAATAACTTAATAATAAGAATGTCTACATTAGTCATTGCTATGGAAATAAGGAACACCTCTTGTTATTTTTTTTGGTTAATAGTTTAAGGATCTTAACACCTCTATGATAATGGAAAGCCATGAGCATCAAGATCGGGTGCATTATTCCCAAAATTTAGTTTAGTCCACATATTAGCCTCCTTTTTAAAGTTATTTAAGGTTAGAACTTCACCTTCATCAAGACTTCTTCTACCTTTTCTTTCCACCTAATATAGGATCAAAATCAATTTCAAATCAACCCCAAATCAAATCCAACTCAAAATCAATTTTAAATCAACACTAAATCAAGTTCAAATCAATTCCAAACCCAAACCTCAAATTTGAACTCAATTCCAACCCAATATAAGAATCTTTGTTTTCAATCATGAATTGTTTGGCTCAAATCCTATGGTTTCAAAAATATTAAAACTAAAAGCCAAATTTAAACATCAAACCAAAATTCAATAAACTGTAATCAACTTAATCCCTTCGATCCCCATACAAAAATAATGATCGTGCTGACACTTTAAACGCTAATGCATACACCTACTCCTAACTAGTGGTAGGGCTTCAATAATTCTTGCATGCCACATCAGGTGGTTAAAATAGATAAAATCATGAAAGAAATCACAATTAACATTTATTGTTCAAGCTAGTAACTGGCGAGGTTATTATAAGTCTGATCGATTAAGTCAAACTCACAAAGAGGAAGAAGGCTCTCAGATTACTCCAATGGCTGAAGGGGGATTTCAAATTGCTAGCCGTCCAAACTAGGAGTATCACAAGGCTAATCTTTTTAAAGAGAAAAAATAGCTTTTAGCGCTACAACAAGTGATGACGCTGCAATGTCAGGAGCGTGGAGAGCATCCTGTTATTCTAGCATGGAACTTTCTCGCTTGGATGCACCATATATAAATTTGTATTTTTTTAAAATAAAATTTGAACATGACTCAAATATAATTCAAAACTTGCTCAGATAAAGTTTAAATTCAGCTCAAACATGATAATAATACCTTTTAACATAAGTTAATTAAATCTTATTTGAATATGATTTGATTACGAACCAATTTCTTGAATTTATGGGATTTTCAAAAGTAATTGATCTTCACTAAGATAACATGAACTACATGAATTGACAATACTCAAATAAAATCATCCCTCAATAACACGAAAAAAATTTGCGTACATAAGACCGTACACATAGCTGCGTACTTCTGTAACCTCCAAATAAGTTACATGGAGAATTTTAGGAGGTTATAATCGCGTTATACCCCTTGTAACATTCCTGTAACCTGCCTGTACCTTCTAATAAGTTCTGCGCTTCTGTTTTCATATACAGTTATGTTACAGGGAGGTTATATAGGGTATAACGCGGTTATAACCTCCTAAAATCTTCCATGTAACCTGTTTGCAGGTTACAGACGTACGCAGCTCTGCGTACGTCTTATGTACGCAAATTTTTTCCCAATAACACATGAGCATTTAAATACATTATATCACTATCAAACTAATATATAATTACAAACTTAAAAGCAAACCTTTTAGCTTAAGTACAATACAATAAATAAATTTATAATTATGATAGTAAAATGTTACAATTATGAAAAGTGACTGATTGAAGTGTAAATGTGACAACACACTCCATAACAAATTTAAAGATTGTGTCAACAATTTTGATTGTATAAATCAAAATACATTAATCTCTCCTTCTATATTCAAAGGCACTAATTATACAAATGAAAGGGGATAAAAAGATATCCTTAGGTTGAAAAATGAATCTTGTTCAAATGTAGTTCTATTCATATTTACATATGGTTCAAACAATACTTGTATTTGGTTTGAAATTAATTTAAAATTGGCTCAAACCATCTCAAATGCAATCTAAAATTCATATAAAAATAAACATATTATTATAGTCATGCTAAAATTAGAAGTGGTTGATACAAAAATAACAATAGATATTTTTTAGGAGAAAATATAATTAATGGATACATATTATCCATTAATTTTCATTCTCTCTCTCAAATACATCTATTATTATCTTGATATGAGTCCCATAACACTATCAATATAAGTATATTTATGTATTTGAGACACGTTTAAAGAAGGCTAAAATCATATTTGGTTCAAACTTCATATAATATACAAAAAAAAATATATAATTTTAGACATAAGGACGCGCCGCAGTCGCGAACGCAGTTCAACTATCCTTCCATAAAACATCGACCAGAAAAAAAACCGAAGGAACGTCCACGCGCCACCGTTTTTCACCTCCTCCGGCACGATCGACATCTATAGAGATCTGCTACGCTGCACTCTCTTCTACGTTTTGAAGAATCCACATCTTTTTCTGTGTTTCTATCCTCCATCTCATGAAAAAATATTACATCAGTACTACGCACGTAGAAGTAACGTGCGTAGCCAATAAAATCACGCCACGACACCCGGCACAACAGGGAAAGAAACGGCGCAGTAACACGAGGAATATTCCCTCATGTGTTAGTCATGTGTTATTGCGTGTTATTCATGTGTTATTGATGTGTTATTGTGTTATTATAACATTAAGAATATTCTCAGGACACAATAACACATGAATAACACATAATAACACATGAATAACACGTGGAATATTCCCTACAGAGATAAAAACGATGCAGTAACATGAGAGAATATTCTCCCCCCGTGTTATTCATCTGTTATTATGTGTTATTCATGTGTCATTCCTGTGTTATTGATGTATTATTGTGTTATTATAACAACATGAATATTTTCAGAACATAATAACACATGAATAACACACAATAACACATGAATAACACGGGGTTGTGCCATTTTTTTTTCTGTAGTGTAAGTGCATGATACTGAACTGTTGTAATATCATCCATCTTGGTCTCGACCACTTTCCTCTACACATTCTCTAGGTTTTCTGACGATCCTGTTGCGCGAGGAAACCACCTCATCCTTCTCTGGCTTCCACTTTTCCCTGCTGGTGGGGATGTAAGATTGCGTGAGGTTCCGATCCACAGCTTCAATGGCTGCTGTTTCCGTCGCAGCGGAGTGGCAGCTCCTCTACAACCGCTACTACCGCAAGCCCGAAATCTACTCGATGCAATGGGGTCGAATGGATCTCAACCGTAACCGCGTTGCCTGCGCTCCTTTTGGAGGCCCCATTGCCGTCATTAGGGACGATTCCAAGATTGTTCAGCTCTATGCCGAATCTGCACGTCGAAAGCTCTACATTTTCAATTCCGCCGGAGTCCTCCTTGCTTCGACGGTGTGGGACCGTCCTGGTGGCCGGCTTGTCGGCATGGCGTGGACAGACGAACACGTCCTTGTCTGCGTCGTCCAGGACGGCACCGTATATAGCTACGATGTTCATGCAGTGCTCTCTGCCTCTCAATTCTCCATGGGAAAGGAGTGTTTTGAGCAAAGCGTAGTCGAATGCGTCTTCTGGGGGAATGGCATGATCTGCCTCACTGAGGGCAACCAGATATTCTGCGTTTCTGATTTCAGAAATCCTCAGCCTTGCAAGCTCGCTGACCCCGCGTTGGAGGATTATCCTCTCTGTGTTGCGGTGATTGAGCCACAGTACACAATGCATGGGAATGTGGAGGTGCTACTTGGGGTAGAGGATCATGTACTTGCTGTGGAGGAGGATGGTGTTCAGCAGCTCGGGTTTGGGATTGGTCCCCTGCAGAAACTGGCAGTATCACCCAATGGAATGTACCTTGCTGCCTTTACACATGATGGGAGGCTACTTGTTATACCTACAGATTTTTCAAGGATCATATCGGAGTATTCTTGCGAGGTTAGGCACGCTTGCATGAAGCTATGTGCTCTTCTTTACTTTTTGTTGGGCTGTCGCTTTAGTTGCTTAGTTGTGAGAAGTAAAACTTGCAAAGTCAAGGGTAGCACAACGCAAGCATGATGAAATTAAGGTTTTATCTGAACATATACCTAATGTTCTGCAGTTGCATTTCTTATATTGACGAAACAAACCATTGTCTTCTTTGCTGCAAACCTCTACCCTAGGGGCAGTGTTTTGAAAGCAATAATGGCTTTGGTATGATTTTCGCTATTACATTAGATATCTTCCTTATTTTGTTAAAATATGAGCTACACATCATGCCATTACTCATTCTATGAGGATATAATAAAAAAAAACCTTGTATGCATTTTTTTCCCTTGATTCGTTGCCCATTAATGTGTGCTAAAAATATTTATAGGACTGATACGTTAAGCATTATTAGTTAATACACTGTCTTTTTAATCAAATGTGATCAATCATAGAGCATAATTTTATTAGGAGTTATAGTGGAAGAAATTCAATTAGTTATTTTGCATAAGCAATCATACTGACATAGTTGAATACGATAATCATATTCCATAATCATGATTTGCTGTAATTTGTGCTCGAATGTTTCATTACTTATCAGTTGTTTATGGAGAGTAATCTAATGAGGTGTTGTTTTTTCTTTTTTTTTTTTCAAAATATTGATGGTTACTGCACTTTATTCTGGTTTGATATCTTTTTGATAAGCATAAGCTTTTTTTGTGAATTGCATAATGATGTAGTAGTTCCCTTGTTTTTACACACCCACCCATCTTTAAAATCTAAATATGAAAGATGAAATTGTTCTTTTTGAATGTTTTGTATCAATTTGTTTGTCTAAGGATATTTTTTGTGTTGATCTGTTACCAACATTTTAAATTAATATATGCCAACTTGTAACTAGCTGTATGAGGATCGGAGATGCTTGTAGAATGATGAGTGGAGGGATGGCTGAGGGTGATAGCAGCAGGACAAACTGCGACATTGGAGTTAAGCCCAAGGTGAAGAGGATGCGGAGACTACCAATGGCAAGCTTACTATCACTTGGGCAAGATTTGAAAGAGTTTTATTTATATATGAGAATAAATTATCCTTCTTATGGATTGTTAGGATATTATGGTGTTTGTGGGACATGTGTCCCCTGTTTGGACAAGTAAACTTGTTGTTAGAAAAGAAATATTAAATGTATGATTGAGGTAAAATGGAGACATGCAGAAATGTTGTTCTAATTTTCCTTGTTCATTTATTTTCTTCTCATTATCCTTAGCTTTTTATAGTCTGGAGCTCTCTGACAAGGCTAAAAGCTATTGATTTTCTTTACAAATCACAAATCTAACTATTTGGTGCTTTCATTGACTCGCTTACTCATCTATAACATATAAAACTCATTCTAGGGCAAAAATCATTGATGTCAATTCGACTATGGAAGAACAAATTCACCAGCTCTTGGAAATGATGTACGATGTGCAACTCTAGATCACATTGTTGGATGTTAAAAATTAATAAAACGGGCTTAACTCTCTGACATCAAACAACCAATAGAAGTCCTCTATTTCATCGCAAACTTCCAAGGAAATCATTGTTAGTAACCTCTTTATTATTATTATTATTTTGAAATAGCTAGTAACCTCTTTAAAACAATGCAAATCTTCATTTCTAGTTTTGTCGGTGGAAACCTAGAACCTGGGATCCAAAAAATTGAACCATATTACTCATTCTGCAAGGTTACTGAACAAGATAACTAATATTAATTCCACTTTGATGCAACTGCAGAAAAGTGGTTCATTTGGCTTTCAAAAACAAACCAATTGCACACTTGAACTTATTTCATAGTGGCACTCCGTAATTAGCTTGGACCATCTAAATACTACAACCTACAATGAGAATTAGAAGTTAGCAGAAACCTCATTTGTGGAAGTGTATCAACTTCAATTCAAACAGCTCTCCAAGAAAATCAACGACATTGACAAACTCTGCTTGCAAAGTTTCTTTGAATCCAACCTCCATTCCAACATTCAGAAAGAGGTACAATAAAACTTGCCAACTTAATCGAAGATACAATCATGATAAAAACAGTTTTAGGTCCAAAACCTCCTCTTCCAACACCAACCAAATCCATTATTACTCTACCATCAATGCCCGACCTCCAAAACCTACCATCCAGATTTATAGCCTATCCTCCTTAGAAATGTTGGATGACAGAAATGATTTTGTTAATTGCGATAAAAAATTCATAAGAGGCCACTTTTGAAAAGGAAAAAAAATGATCGCTTTAATGACCAATGAAGATACCTCTTAATATGACCAATCATATGAAGAAACACACCCTTCTCCAAATACCAACTCAGAACTCCCTACAAAAACTTGCCCAACTATTACCCTTCCCGCTCTCACCAGCCAATCTCTTCCTAATATTCTACGTATTGAGGGACTCCTACAAAACACACCCATCCATGTTCTGGTTGATGGAGGCTCTCCTTAATTTCATTTAGTAACATTTAGTCAATCATCACCACTTAGAAATTACCCAATCTCACCATTACAAGTTTTGGTCGGCAATGGTGCCACTTTACTTTGCCAAGCCAAATGTGTGGCCGTTCCTTGAAGCTAAAACAACAATCGTTGCAGATTGAAATATGTGCACCAAAGATTTAGGAAGTTCAAATGATTGATGAAGTCCGTTGGCTCCAACTACTTGATTTCACTACCAACTATATTGCTTTCTCCATGAAGTTTACATAGCAAAGCAATACTATCGATTTATAAGGCTTGTGCTCTCTGCCACAACCTGACACGGGGCTTGGAATTAACCAAGGCTGATATAAATGATCGAATGGTGGAAACTATAATTTTTTACAATTTAACAAATTAAAGGGTCACAAATCAAATTAAGCTAAATCAATATATTTAAATTTACCTCATTACTCGTTATCCGCATCTTCTATAAGTATTATCCTTTATATCACTCATTTTAAAATCACTTAATTAACCCGAAAAGTTAGTTTAAAATAACAATGAACTAAATAAGCCAGTGAATACTCATACTTCTAAACTATAATAATACAAGAGAAAAGAAAACAATATAAATGTCAGTTAAGTTTTTAATAAATCAATAAAAATATTGATGCTATTCAATGAATCTTACTGTATCAGTAGCGTATCAATATCATTATATAGCTGTGCAATTATTACAGGAGCACCTTATTAAAATTTGTTTCAATTAAGGTACTTCAATATCAATATTTTTTTTCATATACGCACATGAATACCTTAGCGTTCCTTGTTAATACCATAATGAGATGACTCTATCACAACCCAACATGTATATACAATCATTATAAAAATATTACTTTCTAATAAAGAATATTTTATTCTCATTTGCATATCATTCAATATTCTTGTACATGATTCAATAATAAATTAAACAAAGTTGAGCACAAAGGTCATTCTTACAATATGAACACAATTAATTATATCTTAAATCATGGGCATGTAATACTATAACAGTAATATTAAATGCATCCGACCGAGAAGAAACAAAATATTATTGTGGCAAAAGAATATGAGTACTCACTTTGATGACGATTAATTTTTTGTTTGATTTTTCTTGACGTCTACTCTTAAAATTTGAAACCTAACATAAACATGGGTGTTCATAAAAAAATAATTATTTATTATTTTAATTATATAAACATTTACATACACCTATATAACTATAGTCATCCAATTTCTTTTAGTTTTTCATGAAACGTATAACTAATTAATGTAGTCAAATTTTTATTTTAATATTAAGCTACCTCATATATTTGTATTATTATATATTATTTAATATTGCATGTAAATAATTTATTTTTCTAAATTTTAAACATATTTAACTTAGAAACCTTTAAATTGACTTTTAAACCAAAGTTCATTTAAATTAAGCCTTTTCACCGATCATATTTAAATAATTATTAATAAAATTGAAATCAATTTAATATAATGTTTCTGAAATTTCATTTTAACTAATAACTTAAATAGTTTAGTATTTACCTTACTTATCCTCTCCCTCGCCCTAAAACATTTGAATCGTGCGGTAAGTCTAGGTAGAGCCTTTAACCCAAGCTAAAAAGTTTCTACCAGCTCCAAAGCTTTCGATCGAGTGTGCCTACAACAGCGAGAGCCCTCCTCTTCCTCCTTTCTGCTCACGAGCATCGTGGCTCGAACACATTTGCACGCAACTATCTTCTTCCTACGCAAGGGCTTGTTTTTGGCTCCTGCAGGATCAACCCATCACCTCTTCTTCCTTTTCTCCTCCTATCTGCTTGACGACTTTCCCTTCCGCACTAGAACGCATCGTGGCGTCTCTTCTCTCGTCTCTACAGGTAAGTAAATCTCGCTCTATCGCATTATTTTTATCAAGCGAACTCGCCTTTCTGGCTTCTTCTTCCTTTTGGTCGATTTTCACAACTCGTTTCTTCTACTTCGATAACTGAAACGGGTCATCACAATCTTCCTCATTTATAAAAATTTCTTCCTTTAAATTTTTAAACAGACATCAAGTCACTTATCATTAAGTAAGTCAACATTAGCTATCTATAAATTTTCTATCAGACTCTATTCTTTTATAATTTTGGGTGTATCACTATGCCTGAATCAATATAATTATTAATTTGAGTTAAATTTAATTTTTATTAAAATTTTATTATAATTATTCTATTGGACCTTTCATCTATATTACATTAATTAATCCTAAACTTTGGCTCTGATAGCAATTTTTTCACGAGCCTGCCTGGGACTTGGAGTTAACCAAGTTCGGTACAGACTATCGGACGGTGGGAAATATATTTTTTTATAATTTAACTAATGAAAATGAAACTAATCATTATAAATTAAAGCAGTATATTTAAATTTACCTCATTACTGGTTGTCCACATTTTCTATAAATATTATCAGTTATATCGCTCATCTTTTAATCACTTAATTAACTTGAAAAGTTAGTTTAAAATAACAATGAGATAAACAAGTCAATAAATAAACATATTCTTTAACTACATTAATACAAGAGAAAACTAAGCAATATGCATATCAGTTAAGTTTTTAATAAATCAATAAAAGTATTGATGTTATTTAATGATTCTTACTATATGAGTATCATTATATATATATATAATCGTCATAGGAGTAACGTCTAAAAATTTGTACAAATTAAGATACTTCAATATTAATATTTTTTTCTATATACGTGTACGTGTACCTTAGCTTTCCCCCGATAGTACTATAAAGGAGTGATTCCATCATAGCTAAACATGCACATTCAAACACATTATGAAAATATTATTTTCGAATAATGAATATTTCATTCTTATTTGTATAGCAGTCAATATTTTTGTAAATGATTTAATAATAAATTAAACAAAGCTGAACACACAGATCTTTCTTAAAATATGAACAAAATTCTTTAAACCATAAATCATGGGTATGTAATACTATAACAGTAACAACAAATGCATTCGGTCGAGAATAAGCAAAATATTTATCTGATATTTACAGTTCATTCTTTTTCTTCTTCTCTGCTTCTTTCCATCACCCATAACCCTTCTTCTTTTGGAGCACTCCGGCTAGGCTAGGAATTGCAGGTTAATTTTACCAATCACATCTCTGATAATTAGTGATAGGCTTCAACTTGGCCCATCACTCACACAGAGATGAAAGTGTGAAAGGCATTAGCCTTTTATTTGATTAGTTCCACAAATAGGGAAATGGTGGGGATGGTGGTTGTGGAAGAGGGGTAGATTAAAAGGGAGAAATTCATTATGGAGGACCTGTACCAAATCTTTCAGAAGGGAAATTGATACCAGAGTTTACTCAATCCACGACTCAAAATGATACAATTTTATTGATGATTTCGAAGCAAAGAACAACACAGATTCTTGGATGAAAACAAAACAAACAAATGATAATATAAGAAGTAACGACTCAAAAATAGTAAAATAAGTACTGCAAAGTAGAAAAAGTCCTGATTAGGGACGGGTGGAGGTTATGGCTCTGCTGGAAGGCTGGAGAGGTGTCACCAGTGGCTAAGAAGGTGTCGGAGTGGCTGTCAATGTTGGAGGAGTGCCAGGAGGGGGGATGCAAGTGCTGTATCTTGCTAGAGGAGGGTTGGGAGTTGGTTGTAGGTACTGTTACTTGCTGGAATGGGCGTCGGAAGGTGCTAGACGGGGCTACAGCTGACGAGGGAGGTGTCAAAATGGGCTGTGGCATCAGGAGGAGGAGCAGCCATCTGATGTCATTGGAAGGAGGGGGAGAAGGGGACCAGTCGGGCTGCAGGATGGAATCTGAAGGATGGTAGCGGAGGAGGCGATGTCGGGAGAAGGGGTTGACACTGGAATACACACCACCTTGGCGGGATACAACCGTACCACGCCACTGAAGGATATAGCCTTTGCAACAGTGAAATCACCAGGAATACAACCTGAAATCAGAAAAATAAATCACATGAAAAGCTGGTTAGGTCTAGGGAAGAAAACATGCATAAATAGGAGGGGAAGGTGGACCAATAAAGGCAAGATCCTAGCAGGGAAGGAGGTGAAAGAAATGGAAGGGAGAAACAGCTAGTTCCAACGGCTAGTAGGAGAGGCAGAAGAATAGGGCTCAGGGGAGGCGAGCGGAGCGCATGCTGCGACACAGAATGGAGAATAGGGCAAGCGAAGCGAATCAACATTTTAATGCCAATGGACTGGTCCGACTGGTTTTCTTCTGGGTGCACAGGCCCGACGCGCTGGAGCAGGGGACGCGTCAGAAATGTTGTCTTTTTTATATTTCTTTGGGAAGGAAAATTTTATATGAAACTTGCTTATTATTGAGGAACCTGGTAGTGTTATCTTTTAAGAGTCTCTGGGAATAGTAGTACTTGAACTTGAGGGATTTGCATGTAATTTACGTCGATGCGTAAGCTAAATATGCTGTTGTTTTTTATGTAATAAAGTAATATGTCCGCACCTTGTCATTTTTGGTTTTCAAGTGTCTTCTTTGTACCTTGATTTTGTTATATATATGCTTTGTTCGTAAATTTTGCAGTCAGCATTACCTCCAGAGCAGATCGCTTGGTGTGGAATGGACAGTGTTCTTCTCTATTGGGAGGATATGCTTTTAATGGTGGGCCCTACTGGTGATCCAGTGCGTTATTTATATGATGAACCGATAATACTCATTCCTGAGTGTGATGGTGTGCGAATTATTACCAACTCATGCATGGAATTTGTTCAAAGAGTTCCTGATTCAACAGTGTCTATCTTTCAAATCGGAAGCACAAGGCCAGCTGCATTATTATATGATGCTTTGGAGCACTTTGATAAGCACAATGCTAAGGTATTAATTCATTTGCGTTCTCTTTAGAAAGTGATCTGTATGTTGTATTTGATCAAGTTATTTCTTTTTTAGTCATTCAAACATTTTGATTCTTTGGTTTAACCCATTACGTTTATTGTTTAGACGTTTACATGTAAAAACCACCTAGCCTTTTTATTGCAGTATTCTGATTACAGTGAGACTTGAGGTGAAAATTTGAAATGATTTGTTCAATCATATTGCCATATTATTATCCAAAAATCTCATTTTTTAATTAGCTTTCTTGATATATTCATTTTTGGTTAGATTTTTTATGTATTTTATCAGTTACGCTTCTGTTGATTTTGAAAGATTGGATGCATATTGTTCACTGTATGTGAGCAAAATGTCCTGTAATTTATGATTTGATTCTAGTGTCAATAGTTGTTGTGTCTGTTAACTGTGTAGATTGTTAATGGTGTTCCTTGAAATGAAGGCATATGGCATACGAGCAGAGGGATTGCAGAATCCCCAATGTTTCACCAGAAGTTTAGATTGGTATCACGAACAACACTGCTCGCAACTCCCTATTAAAAAATGCTAACATGCACAAAATTTTTTTTATTTGCATAGACATATTTTCGAAAGGCATAAAAACAAATAATGCATGAACCAAACACACTATATCAACATACAAGCTGATTGAAAATTTTTCAGGAATGAAAGAATGTGATTCACCTAAATCAACTAACTAATTTGAAATCAGAAGAATACCTGTAACAACTTCAAATATTTAGCTTCTTATGGGGCAATTGTAAAAATTTTGGCATTCACTGGTTCTTTGCCCTTGCAGTCCGAGTCTCCTTTCACAGATACTAAAGGCTTACTATAAAACTGAGTATTGCCTTCCAAAAATTTTTCTATATTATATTGTCTATGTAATCCATGTGGTATGTTTTTCCTTTTCCTCTCTAATTGGTAATCCATTTGATAATGCCCTGCTTATTTACATCTGAAGCATTTCCCAGGTAAATTAAACACTGCTCAAAATATATTTTTTGACGCTTATCACAGATGCGTTTATCCAACCGCATTTGCGTTTACTTGTTGTGAAATTTGAATTTCTTGCGCTAAACATCTATACTTTTATCAGAAACTTTAAGGCTTTTGTGCAATTGTTCTCATTGCTACATTGAGTAATTCAACTCATTTTTAATCTTTTGATGCTTTCAACTAACACTGAAAAGTTACTGATTTCAAAAGGCGTGAAAGCCAACCTCAAATAATGAGGCATCGCAGAAACCCGTGATGCTTTTCTTCCTAAGTACTAGCATAATGAGAGGCATATTTGGATTGGAAATGTAATTCTGCTTTATACTGTATAACTGTATTGTTTAATGTCTTGGACCACTTAGTGAAAGTGAAAAACTTATCTTATAGTGCTAATCTGACTGATAGAATGAACCTGTTACAAAATCATTCTACTGGATCTATGTGAGAGGTGCCATCCCGAATTTCTTTCCCTGCCGCAGCTGTCACAATCTCTCTGTTTCATCTTTAAGCATAAAAATAACTAGCAATACTTTTCTGACCTCTGGATATATCATAACTTTCAAAATCTTTTGAATATTCAATAAATTAGTCTTCTGCGACTATAGGGCCATTGCACCCTTGAATGCAAATGGTTTGAATCTTTGAAATATTCTCAGATGTTAGACAACTATAATATCAAATTTTGATCTGGGGGCATTGTTTACAGATGATATTTTAATAGAAACTATTTTATCCACTACTTGAGATAGTAGTTTGACAATACCTGTATTTTGTTGGTTTTGGTCTCTTCATTTGCTCTATTATGAGTATCACTCATGTTAAACTTATTTTCAGCTTACATTTCAGATTTTACAATTGGCTTGACAGGCACTTCAGGCAACTTTATTTGTAATTGCATAATTTATTTTTTAATTCAAATTATTATATATTTTATTATGCTTAAATGATTTCTTGATTAATATGGGTTACCCACCTCAACCTATAGCTCTCTATCGATCAATTTATATATTAATCTCATTTTTACTTGTTCTAGATCCAATCACACTTCTATTATTGATTTCATCCGGCCTGTTTCTGATATTACTTTCTTTCACGATGAGATTCTTTAGGCTCGCATTGAACTCGTTGTGAACATAGAACCTGATATCATAATTCTCTTAAACTTTTTTGAAATTCATTATTTAAAATTAATGTTAGCATGTTTATGATTTGAATTGAAATTTTAGTTCAAATTGACTTCTCTTTCACACTTTCCTAATTCCCTAAATTGCTCTGATTAGCTGTATGAGCTTAGCTGCAATTCATGTAATAAGGAGGAATAATTGAAGAAATTATTAGTTTTAAGATAAATAAATATGTGTATTTATGACTATAAGTCAAACTATCTCACCCAAAATTTTTCACTGACAATTTTGGAATTAAGCTAAAAGTTTAAAAATATATAAATCTAACTCTTATCTTAAATAACGAATTTCTACCTAAATTATCGTTTATTTTCTTCCTCCTTTCTCCTTTTCCTCAATTTTTCTTTCTCTATTTCTTCCCAGATTCCACGCAACAGTAGACCTGTTTCCCGCTCCTGCTCCATCTTCCAGTCCGCCTCTGCTACACTGCATGCCCGCAAAGGGATGCAATCTAGAAGAAAAGAAGTGGGAGGAACTGAAGGTAACTTATGTATATAATAATAATAATAATAATAATAATAATAATACTAATAATAATAATAACAATACCAAATTAATTTATTAATATCAAATGTTACCCAATAAAATTCCATCCCACTGTTGGATGCCATGGAAAGTGGGGCAGCTACATTAGTTGAGAACATTGTAACAAATATTTATTATTTTAACTATTTGGTAAAATTAAACTTAATTAAATTGCTGATCTATTTTATTATATTAAAATATAACAATAATTTATATATACTACTATACATCTATTTAATTTATTCAAATATAGAATTTTGTAAAAGTAATTCGGGTGAATTTCGGGGCAATGAAAAATGAGGCATATTTCAAAGTAATTAAAATTTATTTTATGTTGTTCAAATTGGGCATTCTAAGTGGAACAAATGTTTGAGTACTAAGATTTTTTTTTTTCAGGACAAGAGAGTTAAATTAGCAATCATTGAACTCAAAAAGATGCTTCTAAACTCTTCCTTTTGGCGCGAAAATCATAAGCGTTTTTGATAGCGAGAAGGAAAGTGTAAGATCACATCTTTATTTGTGCGAAGGGTTGACATGCTTTATGAGCTTTGATAGGAGATATATTAGTTGTCCGACGATTTTTCTCTTGAACCCATGATAGAACAACACTGACTCTGCCATAACATCTTTCATACTATGGCATCGTGAATTGAAATGTGTGTTGTTATCATATACAAACATTTGTGAGATTTTGGTGTGTACCCAATTGATTGACAAGTTTAACCTGGCTTCACAAAACATCCAATTGTATTCCTTGTCTTAGTTGAAGAAGAGGAAAAAAAATATTTTTGAAAAAAGATGCCTCATATAGTTCACTATTGGGTAAAAGTTCTAGAAGTAGATGTGGTGTGATGTGGCTTCTATGGATACTTGTCATATTCTATTGTATTAACCTTGACAATATGGCCATTGCACATGCCATGATGGCTACAAGAATATATATTCTTTCACCAAGAATGGGAAGCACATCATACTCTTATTTTAGGAGTTCAAGGTAATTGGCGTCCATACAGAGTCTGAGAATATGATTCCATGAACTATCTATCTGTAAAACTTCAGAGAAATGCCTACATGACTAGCATTGGTGGTTCTAAAAAGTAGTGACTTCGAGGAGTCGATACAAGATAGAGGGTAGCCTCTACTTGGAGAGTTTCAGGACGCTATGATTGATTATCCACCTCTTGGGTTGCTACCACTTATGGAGATCCAACATTTCATAAACCTCATTCCAGGATCAGTGCTCGACCAACCTATAAGTTGCGACTAGGCCAGTACATGGAGTTACAGATGCATGTTACAAACTTAATGATAGGAGCATTGGTCTGTGAGTGTACCAGCCCGTGAATAGTTTTGGTTTTTTATTAGAATAGACTATGGAATGACGTAAGTGTTGCAGAGTTGTCTTGGGTTGACATGAGCATAGATTTTTTTATTAGTAGTCCCATACACAACAAGACAATGAATTTGTTATGATGGGGATGGATCGATTCCAGAAGCTTCCAAAGAGAAAGGTGTTGCCTCTCTTATTAGGGAAGAATGAGACGGGAGGGATAAAAAAATCCCGCGATTGCAGGATCGAATTGGGACGAGTTCCTTTTTCGGGAGGACCCTGTAGCGAGATTTCCTGCTACTATTGGCTGTTATGAGTCTTGTGTGCCCATATTCACCATATTAATTTAGGTATTTGTATTAATCTATTTTGGGGAATCTGGTTTATGGAATTTTTGCTTGGCTTATGTTATTTTGAGATTTCTTGTTCTTTGTTTTCTCTATTGGATTGTTGTATCCATTAATTTATCTCAAATGGTGTGCCTTTAACTTGGTTGGTTCAATGTAGTGATCTCTTCTGGACGTCCAAAGGCCTCTTTCGTCACTAAATTTGTAGCCGACCAACTATTTTCTCGTTCCAGTTTATTGTTCTATCACAACCTGGCTCGGGGCTTTAACTTAGACGGGAACGGACGGTCAAACAGTGGAAATCAATTTTCTGCTATTTTAACTCTATTACTAACAATTTAATATTCAAACAATACATGAAAGAGCTCCTAAAGAAAATAATTTAAATTAATAAGTAGAAATTAATATCTTTCTGGTTGTTCTCGCCTCCTGTATACATTTGCTCATCTTCTATTCATCTTGCTCAAATATTTAAAACCTAAAAATAGTATTGAAGCAACATAATGAGTAATCTAAAGATAATTCATGAGTAATTACACTTCTAAACTACAATAATCCAAGAAAAAAATAAAATATGTATGTTAGTTTATATGAAATCTTATAATATGCTGGTCTTTCATAATTTTATAAGCAATCTGATATATATTAATGCTTGTATCAATAACCTTTTCTAAATGAAAATACTCAATCTTTCATAAGCATTTACGTTTACTTTACTTTTACTTTATACATATTTGTCTCTTTGAGAATCACCGTCAACAAAACCTAACACACCCTTAGTCGATATTGTCTCGTCGGCACAACGATTAGTGATCTGTACATCACAATTGTCTAGGGTGGAAATACTCTTATGTGCCTCTGATCAATATTATCCTGTCGGCACAACGATTAATAAAGTAAAAATTACAATTATCTGGGGAGATTAGCTATGATTAACTCGCTCCTGGTCGATATTATCCCATTGACATAGCAGTTAGTGATCTAACCATTACAATTATTTTGGGTGGTAGAAAACTTTACGCGCGTAGGTTTATTGATGTTCCTGCCGCACCATTAGAGGGTGAAATCCTCCTTGGAACATACATATGCAAACATTCACATATAAGCTATTTTATTCTCATAAATATATTATTTTGAGACATTTTTGTGCATCTACTATTATGCATATTTATTCTGTTGTACAACTGTTCATCAGACATATCTTTTATATCAATCTATCTATTGCATATCTCTTACTTATATCTATCTCATACATATCTCTTACTTCAATTATATATATATTTCCTATATGTCTATCTTACATCTATCTTACATATAATGTCTATATAAATTTTATTAATCTCATGCATATCTTTCATGTATGAACATCTTTTCCTAGTATGCTTATCATGCACATTTGTCCTATCAAAATGAAGGATCTGATTAAACTAGGGTATACATGAAGTCAAACATACAATTTGAAATAAATAAGACTATTGAAATTTAGAAATGCAATTAGTCACCTCAGTTATTATACTAAATTCTTGATCTTTGATAATTGGCTTGACATCGCGATAACTTTTATATTGAGCTCAATAATCTATAAAGCAAAATATTAAACTTTAAGATTTAAATAAATTCTCTTAGTTGAATTAATCTTCTTAAATTATCATAATTACTTTACCTGAATTTATTCAGTCGTTTTACGGTGAATATCCACACTCTCACCTCGAGCCTGCCACCCCGAACAAATAACCTGGCTCCACAATTAACTTAGGATTTAAAGATATCTTGACTCATATAGTAATTTACCCGCTAAAATATACCTTAAATAGCCCTCTTGGCAACCAACTTTTCTCCAAAGTGGTCAAATCTTCTTCTCTTCTTCATATCTTCTCATACTCCTCTTTCCTTCGCTGAATTCGTGCCAGAATACCTTACGAAGCTCACAAACCACATTCGACACTTTCAACACAAGATCGGCTCCTCCGACGACTACCGGAACGGAAAAAAGGTATTAAAAACAAGACAAAACTCAAAATGGAAGCAAGATAAATAAAATAAAACTCTCAAATAGTATAAAATATGATTTCGTACTCACCAAAAATAGCTCAGAGCCCAGTTGCCCATTGCAACTTTGCTACTGTGCAGAGTCGCACAGAAGCTTGCGGGCAATGAAAGAATCTGGAGAACCTCTCATTCGGGCGAAACCGAGAGAAAAGGTAGAGGAGTATCAGGAGAGGGAGTCGAAAATGTGAAGCTCGAGCCCTATTTGATCAAAAGAAGGATTAAAAGGCTTAGGAATGTCGGTTGGCTACAGTGAAGTTGCGGGATTATATGATTAGGGATTAATTTATTTTAATTAAAATTAATTAAATTGAAAATTTTCAAATTTTATATTTCTCAATCCATTCATAATTTGCATGCAATGCTTTATATGGAATTGATCATTTTTTCATGTAGAATTTTTAAAATTATTTCAATTGAAAACTGAGCGGTGCGATAATTAGGATATATTGCATGTCGCAAAAAAATTAATTTTCTTAAAAAATATTGGTTATTACATGTTCAACCGCTGTCACCCTAATCTCTCAGCTGACATAATCTTCCCGCCCTTCTTTCTCAGCTTACAACTTATCTAATCTTTCTCTGTTATCCCACACCATCGAGTAACACTGGGTCGGTATCAACCTATTTGATTTAACAAATGGAGTCGATGATAAGGACTAAGGGGATGAGAGTAAAAAATTTTCCTCTCCTTTAGCTGAATTTTGCTAGGCATGGTTCACATTTGCATACTGCAAGCTTCCCTGCTTGCTGTACTTTTTACGTTGGTATTGTATCTCGCAACTGAATATTGCCAGCCATGTTGTTTTCTGATTGATCGCAAGCTGTGAAGTTATTATTATTAGGGACCTATATTGTGTAAGGTTACATGAGGGCAAATGAAATATGTTCAAAGAGCCTTGGGAGTTATATAATGCCTAATTGTAGGAGAATGATCCAGAATCTGTTTGCTATAATATCCTTGAAAGGGTTTTGTATATAATTTTCTTTTTTATACATGCACTCATATAGAATGATTGAATGGTAAAAATATTGCTGTAATTTTTTTATGAAAGATTTTTTTGAAGTGTTTTAACAAATTTAATAGTTGATGTTAGATCAATTTTATATAATGTCCTGGTATGTAATATGCATGTCTCCATGCACTTATAGAAGCCAGTTGGTTGTTAAAAATATTTATTTAATTATTTTATCAAAGATTGATTGAGAAATCTTTCTACAAGTATAGTAATTGATATATATGGATATAGATTAGATTTAGAGGAGCTCATCTGAAAACATTGTTACGCGTATTGATGCGGGGTTGACCGGGCATAGGTCCAGCCCAATTGGACCGGATAGTCCTCAAGAGAAGGGGGCTGCCGTCCCCTCCTTCCTCACCTTTCCTTTCTCTCCCCCTCAACCTTTCCTTCCTAAGCACTTTCCTATTTTAAATCTTTTCCTAAAATATGAAAAAGTGATTATATTTTATTCTCCTTATTTTCATTACCTAAAATAAGTCTAACCTCTTTCATTTTGTTGGGCTATTTTTTTTACTGCTGTCCCAAGATATCTTGCTGTTTCGGCGACTGCCCATTCCTCCCCCCACCTTCCTATAGCCGCAACCCTCTTTTCTCAAACACTAATCACCGTCTAGCAGCCTTCGTCCTCTTTGTCCCCCACATACAACTTTTATTGTTTATGTTGTCATGTTTGTTTGTTGTCTATTTCTTTTTGTCCCGTATCGTGTTTGTAATATGTTTGGAATTCAGAAATAATATTTTTGTTTCCGTTGTGGTTTGGGTCAACTATGGTATCACATATTCTAGCTAATTTAACCCTATTTTAATTGCTCGTACTTTTGTAAAACTATTACCTAAAATTTTTAAAAGTATTTTATGTTATGCATAACTTGATTTGTGCAAAGTCTGACATGCTTTGTGAGCTTTGATAGGAGACTTAAAAATTTTCAGTTGTGTTAGAAATTATGCTAATCTTGTGAGACTTATTTTAATTCGCATTATTTAGACTGCATTTCTTATGAAATGTTAGTGAACAATGGCGATTTCTCAAAACTTTTGGATGCTTTGAACATTCAAGAAATATTTATCCAGATGTTTCACTTTAAAGGTTCAGCAAAATCATTTAATGTATATTTCCACCTAAAGAAATTTCAAGTTGATGCGCACTTCTAGTTAAACATATCATTGTCAGATTACAAAAAAATGAAATTTATGGATATTTAAACAATCCAATTTTATGACTAGTATTGGATAGGGTAGAGAGTTTCTTCAAATATTTATTCCATCCATTCTACTTATATGGCAGATTAACAGCCAGTTTGATGTTCCATAGCTCGATTCATTTATTTTTTGATACCTGGCAGGCTGATGAAAATTTGCGAATGATCCGTGCTTCGTTGCCTGAGGCTGTTGAGGCTTGTATAGATGCTGCTGGACATGAGTTTGATGTGTCTAGACAACGTACATTACTAAGGGCTGCTAGTTATGGTCGTGCATTTTGCAGGTTATTTTTGCTGTTTAATCTATTTATTCATGCTTTGGATTTCATCATTCTAAACATTATTTTTATTTACCTTTCAAATATCTTATGGGTTCCTTTTTTATGCGTTTGTTTAAGTTATAGTTCAATATCTATATTATATTTTTTTCTATTCTCAATTGATTTGTTGTTTTATTTTCAATAAATTGGCCTTCTTACCTTTTAAATCTGTATATCATTTTAGCTGAACCTCTTCTGGAAAAAAAAGGATGACAACACAGTTGAGAAAAGAAGTAGAAAACTTCAAAACTTTCCTTGGCTTTAAGGACTATCCTATCATTTTGAACTCTGTAAGCCGGACTATTCAAGATTTGAGTAAAACTCCTTCACTGTTTAACAAAAAAATTTACACTCCCCTTTTCTTTGCAGTTTTCAACTTTAGTGGGGATTATTTCATCTTTACTAATTACATCGATCTTTAAAAATTTGACTGGCCTGGATGCTAGAATTCTATTGTCACAAATTATGTTGAAGGCATATAATTTGTCATTACTTATTCTAGGATTAAACTATCAAAGCCCTCATAACTATAATATTTTCTTAGGTGACACGGGAGCCTAGCAGTGCATTTTTACAA
>NEWO01000024.1:21061-31774 GCA_003013225.1 Phalaenopsis aphrodite | reverse complement strand
ATTTCAATAACTCATTTTATTTATTTTTGTTTTAAGCAGTTGTATGCAGCTTAAATTTGTTGTTCACAATTTTGTGACTGGCCTTATTGCATACTGAAATAACCAAAGTTTGCTCAACTATCTCATTTAATTTTATCACTGTCTAGTAAGCCATAAGGATTCTATCCTATCTATTTGGGTAACGGTGGTAACTATTTACCCAATTTGAGAAACATATGCTTATTTGTCCCTTCACTACTACCATAAGGTGTTTATTTGCTATGATCATAGGTTACTGTTGCTGACAGTATGGGACATGCCCTTTTGTTTACTTCAAGCTGTTTATGTAATATTTTCCGCTATGATATATGTGGATACAAAGTATTAGCGATTATCTTTTTGGATTGCTGTATTCTCGATACTACTGTAATTTACTTGAGGTGAATGTTTGTAGATATTATTAACTTATTTTTTTGGGCGGTCCAAATAAGATAGCCCGTATCATGCATCTTTATTGATAATAATAGCTCATGAGAATCCTCATGATTTTCTTTCATTTTGAATGGAAATCAAATTGCTGATAATCATATAGGAAATGATTTGCAATTTTTTCTCGCAGCCAGTTTCCACGTGATCGATTTCAAGAAATGTGCAAAACTCTACGTGTTCTTAATGCTGTTCGGAACCATGAAATTGGCATTCCACTGAGCATCCAACAATATAAGGTCTTTCACAATTTTCTAAGTGCAAGTTTGCTGTAATGAATATGATTCTAACCATATTTTAATTTTTCAAACATGGTCTGTTGGTGTTTGTTTTCAGCTTCTTACAACGCCAGTTTTGATTGGGCGTTTGATTAATTCCTACAACCACCTTCTCGCTTTGAGGGTCTCTGAGTATCTTATTTTGAATCCAGTAATTTTCTTTCTTAGCAAATCTCAAGAATAATGTCTGTTTTTTTATCAATTTTTTTTTTGTCTTCTTATTAAGATTGTGTATTAGCACATATTTATACAACAACAACATCAACAACAAAGCCTTAATCCCTCTACGTGGGGCCGGCTACATGAATCTTTTTTCTCCATTGCGTCCTATTTAGTGTCATATTTTCATCTAGTTCTAATAAATTAAGATAATTTTTTATACAATAAGCACATATTTTGGTATGTCAGAACTTGTTGATCACAAATCTTTCTGTAAAATGGGATTCATCCTTGAAGAAGGATGATGTTAAGATGTATGTGTAAAATAAATTGTACAGTTCAAATAGCATGCATCAAATGATTAAATTCAGGTTTGCAATATTAGATTTTCTATTATTATGCATGCAAGTACTACCTTAACGTATGCTAGTTTACACACAAGCAATTTAAAAGTAACTAAATTAATATACCACTTTAGATGAACTTTGAAGGAACCAAGAAACAAAACTTTGTAGGTAATGGAAACTCCAACCCTAGAAGTGTAAACGAAGCAATAAAAAGGCTATGTTGTTACTTACGGTGCTTTCCTTGAAGCTAATGCTTTTCTAGATGTACCTATGCTAATGTTCATCATGGTGTACAATCAAATTTCGAATAGAATATAAGAATAGCCTGAAGTGGATCAAAGTGATACAATGGATGAAGGAAAAATGAAAGATGTGAATCGGTTGGCCCAATTTTCTTTGATCTTCAGTTGGCTTCACAAAGAAAGGATTGCACATCCATGCACGAGGTATTATCATTCATCAAATTGAGGTTTCACTAGAATATAAGAAAGAGAAAATGTGATGATCTTTATATTACATTTTCTGTTTGATATAACATCCTATTATCTAGGCCTCATTGTACCTTATGATTGACTTAAGATTTGTTATGCTGGGCTCATGACAGGATAAAATTGCGATAATCTAATATAAGATTGGGTGGATTTCCAAGTAACGTTTTGACTGAGATTAGTTGAACCGCTTGACAACTTACATTTATATAAAACCATGACATTTAGTGTTGGTCTGGTAATCCAAAGTTACTTGGGCTGGAATTGCAACTGCTGTGATGAAGTTAGAGTCATGTTTGTGTGAGTGTTTATTCTACCACAGATGTGAATCTTGCAGACTAAGATACAAGGAAGGATTGGAGGCTAATGATACGATTAATTGAGCCAATTTTATGATGAACTAGTGCTATAATCCTTTGGTGATCCAACTTGTGGCCCTTACCACAGGATTCAATTCTTTCATGTCTTAAAACTAATTTTTTAGGAGTTTTTTTGAGGAAGTCATCGTGGTTTGGTAATCAATCATCATATGCCCATCAAAAAATTCTCGTGCCTAGCTTGAAAATCTTCTAAATTATGCTTTTATTAGAATTAAATGAAAATAGGACCATCAATAGGACACAATAGAGAAGAAGGATTCGTGTAGCCATCCCCACTTATTGGGATAAAGGCTTTTTGTTGTTGTTATTGTTAGCTACAACAAGTTGCTAATGAATATTGACCTGCAAATTATGCAAAAAGTGTGTTAATTATGAACTTATTAGAATTGGATGCAATTGATACCTCAATTAATCTATAAGTTTTCTTCATTTGAAGCTGTTTTAAAATGAAATTGTTAATATACTTGTTAATCGAGTTATGGTATGCATATTTGATCATATAAAATAACATGTCCCATTGTGATCATATATTTCTAACAAAAAAAGGTAGCATATCTCCTAAACTAATTAGTTTTTCCATCAATGTGAAGATGATTAAAAGTTTAATAATGAAGTTTATGCCCATCATATTTTAAGAGTTTTCAAAAGCAACTTATGAACCTTGTATCCAGATGGGACTGTGGAAGGCGCACTACCTTGGCAAAAAAAATGTTTTTGACACATGATTTGTTAGCTGTTTTTCTGCTTGAAATAATGTGTGTACCAACGAAAAGGACATAATTGTATCGCTTAGATTTATGTGCTATTTGGTTATGCTAAAAATTAATTTGAAAATATTCATAGCATTGCATGAGCACAACCTCTCCCATTCATTAGATTAGATGTTAATGCATGCCCAAGTTTTTGGACTCTTGTTTTCCTTTGTCAAATGAAGAAAAACATCCTTATCCAATTTGGACCCATAAGCACAATCATATTTGGTTTATTTAGTATATAACTTTTGGTAAAAATATAGCCAAATTTTAACATGATATTGTTTGGCCATTAAGTCCCTTCTATTTTTTGATTTGTGTCTAAGTTTTATTTTTCTCAACACTATTTGAGTGACGAAAGTTAAGTTTATGAAAATGTTTTATTATTGTTAATGCTGAACTGTTGATGGGAAAACCAACTTGTAAGAGATGCATCATAGATGATTGAGGATAAAAGATGCTACTGACTAAATCTTTAAGAATTCTGATAGGCTACTTTATTTCTATGTGAACTTACGAGTTCTTGGAAGTGGTACATGTTTATGATCCCCTACTCGGATCCAAGTTGATGATTTTGCTGCACGACTAAAGTTTTCTTCTGGTCCACTAAAAATATAATATTTTTGCTTGCACCTGCTTGAATGTTTCTACATGATTAAAATTTTTTGGATCTTCTTGTTGTGTAACATTAAAAATATCATTGCCTCAGGATGAATAAGCTCACAGTTTATATGGTGTTGTTGATCTTGTATCAACTTTACTTACTGATACAAACCAAGCTTGATGTCATCCTGCTCTTTATCAGATAGACTGCCTTGATACATATTCCAATTTCAAGTGGTCATGAATGCAATCTATAACTCAAATATCAAGTTATTTATTAAAATGTCTTACAAAGTAAATTTCTAGAATATAACTCGCATGCAAAAATCTAACAAGCAATTAAAACTAAGGCTGAAATTTATGATATGTAGTTAAAGATTAAATTCATTCAAATCTGCACAGAAGTAAACTGAATGTATTTCTAGTGTAAGCCACTTTAGATGAACACTAAAGAAACCAAGAAAGAAGAGTTTGAATAGATTGAAATATAAAAGTTAAAGAGGATAAGAACATTCATTCTCTATGATTCACTGATGTTATTATTTGACTTGTGTCTCTAGTTCTGACGGTTTATATGATTGCATGACTCCACTGCTTCACGAAAAGATCTAGTTGCTACTATGTTGATGAACTATAGATATAAGTGCACAAAGAAGATGGAAACAAGATGAAAAGATTAAGCATAAATAATGAAGAATATAGGAAATAAGCAAATTGAGTTGGTATGTTTCTACTTGCCCTCTTCCATTTTCACATTTTGTAGACAATCGTTTTACATTTATTGATGGAGAGTTTTTATTCAACCAATGATTTTTAATAGACGTTATATAAAGAAAAGAAATTGTTCTTACATACAATGGCTAATACTGGCTGATCACTACCTAAGGTACCCTATGATCTGGGTAAATAACTCAAAGGATCTTGTGATTTGGATCTCGAGCTTACTTAAACATTTATAATACAATTAAGATAATGTATGGTACATTTAAGTTTCATTGTAATATTATAAGTTGTAATGGAATGTACTTTAAATATTCTTACTGTGTGCCTAGCCATTTTCCTCCGATGAACTCCATGTTGAGTATTTTATCTAGATACCTACAGCTACTGACACCTTTTTAATGATATAAATCCAAAATAAAATGTATATGCTAATCTTTAAGTAAGCACTTATAAGTAAAAGATCAATGATGCAACACAATTAGCTTTCATTCTTCTGACGGTTGTGAATCTTGAGCTTCACATCCCATCTTCTTTTGTCTGCACGAGTAATTCCTTGCTTTGTGATACTTCATGATATGATATTTTTCAATGAGTTTTTGATAATTTTATCTCATCTTATTAAATAACTTGCTTTTCATAAATGTTTATTTTAGATATAAATATGTTAATTTCTTTGAAAAGTATTTTTTCGAATTTCTTAGTTTTTTGGTCTTTGTTTAGGAAGTTATTATAATGCACTGGACATGCACAAAGATATCAGCTTCTACAGCCATTGATGATGCTTCTCTGCTGAACATTTTATTGGATAAGGTTTGTTGTTCTTTATGTTGTCAATTATGCAGAAAAGATTTTTATGTTTCTATTAATTGACATCAGTATTTCTGAAGCCAAAGTTTTGCAGCTGAAGTTGTGCAAAGGTATATCCTATGCTACAATTGCAGCTCATGCTGATAACAGTGGGCGGCGGAAGTTAGCTGCCATGCTTGTGGATCATGAACCGCTGTCTTCAAAACAGGTGTTTAAATTGTTCAACTAGTTCTTGCATTCCAATTTAGTACTCGACTGTAAATTTCATTGTTTAGGAAATTAATGCCATTGGTAAATTTTGAAACTATTTCTGATTTGTCAATTTATTGACCTGCATGAAGTTCTCTCATAGTCCCATGGTAGAATAAGAGGAGGTGAAAAACCTTCTAGCCGTTCCATAAAAAAAAATTATAGCCTTGTGTGTCACTGTTCTGCACACAGATAGGATTGTTGGAGAAATATTTTAAGAAGAATGGAGAAAAGTGAGGCGTATTATCAAGACCTAGTATTTATCGATAATTGCATCTTTAATTAATAAGTGCATTTTGTAATTTTAAGAAATAGTTGAATGCACATTTTAGCTCATATCGATATTAATTTTTCGACTGAAAATAATAAATAATTGAATTTTTTTCCGTTCATATAATTTACTCTCTTTGAACCATCATCTTTTAATACCTTGTTTGTAGACACCGAGTTGGATATATTAAATATGGTGTATGTAAGATTTATGATTAACCAAAAAAAATCGAAATCTTTGCTTGCTTTCATAAGTGCAACCTGACAATGAAAAAACTTATATGTGCATATGAAGCCATGCATCTATTACAGAGAAAAATGAAAATAAGAGAAGTTAATTTTGTAGAGAGTAGGATTATTGTGAGAATGGAAGCAGGTTGTATTGATGCATGAATGCACACTAATAGAGATAAATACATGCATGGCTTCATATGTACATACATATAGTAGATGACTAGATGTTTTGTGGGTGGCAATCCTAGCCCATGTACCTGGACAGGCCGGCCCTACTCCACTCTTGAAGTGGTTCAGCCCCCCAGGGACTCCCATGTCACTGATGTACTAGCTAAAAGAGCTGCATTAAAACATAAATATATTACAAACTGTTAAGTAAAGCAAAAATTAATACATATGAAAATTTGTACATATTTTTCGATCAAATGTCATAAGTACATGATTTAGATCATTATATGATGTTTTTTAATAACAGTTTAAGAAAATCAACGTATATTTTATATTTTTTTTCTTGGATTTATTTCAGTTTAGATATGTAATTGTTGCATTGTGTTATCTTGAACAACTCATTATGTTGTTTTAACATTTTTCCAGGTTTAGAGTTTTGAATAAAATATGAGTAATAGATAAGAGAATGTGTATGGAAGAGATTAACAAGCAGAAAATTAAACTTATTATCATCTGTTAAGTTGAATTACTTTCTTTAGTGTCTCTTTCAATTCATTTAGATTGTATACAATTAATGGTAGAAAATGAAAATAAAAAAAAATAATTTTCACCCTCCAATTGTCTGTTCCTGCCTTGGAAATTCTAAGCCCCATGGCGGGTCATGATATACTACGTTATTTTTCTTTTTCATTCAAAAGTATGGAAATATTGGCACATTTTAGACTTCATAATTATAGTATATGAATTTTTCTTGTTATACTCTAGTCTCAAATTATGAGAAATAACGTTTGTGTATCATTTTCAACAACACCAACAACAAAGCCTTAATCCCACTACCTGGGATCGACTACATGAATCCTTTTTCTCCATTGTGTCTTATTTAGTGTCATATTTTCATTTAGTTCTAATAAATTTAAGATCATTTTTTATACAACAAGCCCATTTCTTCCTAGGTCTACCTCTTTTCTTAACATAAGTCAAATTTAAATCCTCTACTCTTCTAATCGGATCATCAGATGGTCGACGTTTAATGTAACCAAATCATGTAAGTTACGACTCTCTAATTTTGTCCGTCACTTGGATATATTCATTTCTTATTTTGTCTCTAAGTGTAAAGCCCCTCATCCACCTAATCATTCTAATCTCGGCAAAACTTAACATAGTATTTTGCTTCTCTTTTAATGGCCAAAATAAATTTGGACTAAAGTAGTTTTGCATTTTTTATTATGGTTAGATAATGATATTTACCAAATTCTGAAATAAAATCGCTTAGGATTTACTTGTTAATGTCCATTTAATCAATATCCGATATTTTATTATGCCTTCAATAGTAGGATTTATTTCTTTTGTGATATACATAAATTTATAAAAAGTAAGATTGCATGACCCTTTTTTGCGAAGAAGTGCAATTTGTGCTGCCTTACTGTTTTCCTCTTGCAAAATACCAAATCTTGTTCGGTAGATGCACACTAAACCTAAATCCTGCTGAGTTGTTCTAGGTTCTATGGTACATTTTCACGCTTTCTCTATTTTGATGACCTTTTAATGGACACCTGAAGTTGCAAACCTCACAAGCTTTTTTTGTCACGCCTTTGAGCTCTTGTTCCCAGTAATTTGCAGCGCATTATTAGCTAATTTAGAAATTTATCTTTTGTAGCAAACTCGATTTCTAACTTGCATATAGGATTACATCATGCAAAAATAAATAAATAAATAAATAAAAGAAAAAAGAAAAAAAAAGTGAGAAAAAAGAAAAGGCTGAAAGGCTTCAGTTTCTCTCCTGCTCTATGGACGCTTCCACTTCGTTCACATGTTTTTTAATATAAATTTCGTTATGATAACCTACAACGTATTTTAGCTGTTGCGAAATATTTGAAAATACTTTATCTGCTTAACTTAGTTTGCGCAATGTTGACTGTTGTCTTTGGATGCTTCATGACCTACTAGTTGATGTGGAGTTTTAACTGATTACAATCGTGTTACGATACATATGGTGGGCTTATATATTTTTGTGGTCCCTAGAGTGATTCAAGTTACAGTTTTTTGTGCAAAACTATCTAACTTTAATGAAGTTATGTGGTGCTTTGTTTGAACTAGGTTCCTTTGTTGCTAAGCATTGGCGAAGAGGATACAGCTCTGGTAAAATCTACTGAAAGTGGGGATACTGACCTTGTATTTCTTGTACTGTTCCATATCTGGCAGAAGGTATGTTGATTGAATTGTCTGGCTCAACATATTGGAGATTTTCATATTTCATCTGGGCATGTCATATGGATGTATAAAATTTTTTTAATATATTTGTTATGTTAAACATTGATGGCATTATTTTTTGTGGAAACAGAAGCCATCTTTAGATTTTTTTGGAACAATAAATGCAAGACCTTTAGCTCGAGATCTGTTCATCACATATGCTAGGTAAGGTTGTGTATCATGGAGGACTCTACCAGTGTTATGTGGAGATAACAAAAATTGTCATTGTCTGTTTGTAGGTTTTATAAGCATGAATTCTTGAAGGATTTTTTTTTGTCTACAGGCCAACTTCAGGTACGTTGCTATGCTGTCTATTTTATAATTTTATTTAATAATTCTATTGCACGCTAAATCTCTTCAAACTCCTAGTGACTTTGGCGTAGTAACTATTTATGTCAGAATTTTAGGCCTGAAAACTATGCTCTGTTTTAGTCTTTCCCGATTTAGTAACTATGTTTCTTGCATGTAAAGCATTCTATTGACATTTTCCCCTTCTTTGTGAAACCATGAATGGTTTAAAGCATGACGGTTCTTGTTAGTTTGCAGAAAAAGCGACATTTCTCCCAAGAAATCCAGAACTGTAATGTCGATATTATGGTTGTGGTTTGATGGATGGTCAACTGAAGTGGAAACTATTTTATCTTGCCGCAGTGTAAATTGTTTGATTCCGAATGCTATTCATAAATTTACTAAATTCTTTTTTACTTCTAAGTTAGTGACATGTTAGAACGCCATTCAGACTCATTTGTCATATCTTGGTTAGTTTGATTTTCTTGCTCTATATATTATTAATCTTATTCCTGCAAATAGGTTCATGATATAAAGATGAATGAACTTCATGCGTATTGAATGGAAATGATTGTTTCTCCTATATATCCAATTCTTCTTCTCTCTTTAGCATAATTGGATAGAGATGTTGCCTTTAACCTAGTCACCACCTTCCTCCTCCCAATCCCTTCTAACTACAATTATTTTCCCCCTCCTCGTTCCTAACATATCTTCATCATATTTCCATAATCTGCTGACCAAGCTTCCATCAAGTGATTAAATTGAGCGCAGACAACTAATGTTATTTTCCAATTCTCCCCTCCTTCAAACAGCTCATGTTTTTTTCCAAATATATACGTGGTGGCCAAGCTTCCATCGAGCCAATAACTGAGCACGTCATCTCTCATTCTCCTCCCCTCTTCTGAAACCCTGTCTGCTAGTTTGCTCACACTTTCCTCGCAAGCCTTAAATAGCTTACCCTTTTCAACTATTCAATACTAGATACATCCACCTTACGGGGGTACGACTACTTCAATTTGAGGTCACGACAAGGAGGAGAAATTTCCATGCTGCGTACACTAAATATGGAATAAGTGCATCAGAAGCACAAAGAATTGAAGAAAAAAAAAACAATAATTAACAGCAAATGTACCTTCAAATTTGAATGAATTGTGAAAAATATTAAAAAATCCTTACACCAGATACAACATTTTCCCACCAAGTGGGGTTGGCTACATGAATCATTTTTCTATGTTGTGTCTTATTGGTTGCCATCGTATCTTCATTTCATTCTAATAATTATGATATTTTATTGTACAACCTGCTCTGCTCTTTTTAGGTCTGCCTCAACCTTTCTTAACAAAAGATGTAGAATGAGATTAATGTTATAATGATTATTTCAGTAGGTATTCATGGTATCTTTTTTTCTCCTGAAAAGGGCAACTTATTTTCTGCATTTCTAAAAGAACAAAATGCTCGGATAAGAAGATATTAAAAAGTTTGGACTTTCTTCTAACATGTGATGTGACCTAGAATTTAATGGCCCTAGTTTACTAAAATTATGCCGTGGCTGCATTAACTATCTAAGGTTGGATCAACCATCAGGATTAATGTTGCAATATTCTTCAATATTATTTTGAATTATTGTTGCGGTTCAGATTTCTGTATTGATGTCTTGTAAGCAATTGTATGATTAAATAATGCACCTTGTTGATTAATCCTTGTTTAAATCTATGTTCCATCATTCACTACTATAATTAACTTAATAAAATAACAAGTTTTAAAGTTCCATGCAGTATTTGCACGAGAAATGAAAATTAGAATTTACTGAGAGCTTAGATAATGTTTGTTAAGAGGCGTATTTGTATTTCTTATTAGTTATAAGGGTTGGGTGTATTGTGCTCTATATTTTGAGTGCACCTTTTTTGGAAAATTAATTCATTGCTCTTTCTATGCAGGATGTTGCTTTTCTTTTGTTGAAAGAATCATGGGATTTTGAAAAGAATCCTATGGCTAGCAAAGGATCTCCACTCCAAGGTCCACAAATTCGGTTGATTGAGCAGGCACAAAAGCTTTTTTCTGAGACTAAAGAACATAATTTTGAATCAAAAGCTTCTGAAGAGCATGCAAAATTATTGAGGTAAACTGAAATAGATTAACCTTTTTTGCCAGTATGAAGAATTTATTATCTTGGCATATGAAGTACTAAATATACTTCACCTTATATGTGATGACTGAAATATATATTAAAAAATACTGATCGTTATCAAAAT
>NEWO01000024.1:8224-20416 GCA_003013225.1 Phalaenopsis aphrodite | reverse complement strand
TGATAATTAGGGGAATAATGATGAATGCTATCAGGGTATTGTGATTCCATCATCTCAGTTTGTCTTGGACCTTAATCTACTTAGAAATGATAGTTGACCCAACATGATTGAATGATCCTTTTCAATTATTATTGGTTGAATTATCTTAAGATATCTTGTAAACATGGGATAGATGTTTTTCCAATGAGATAATATTAAAAGAACCTAACACATATAAAAAATGTGCAATATGCATCTTATGATTGATAATTAAGAGGAGTCGAGCCATTGGAAAGTATCCGAACATTGATTATGATTGTAATATAATTGTGTTATTTTTATTGAATCACTTTCATTGCTAATTTTATGTTGCCATTCAACAGCAAATTCACACGGTTCTATAGCTAAAAGTACATCAAACTGGTTTATAATGGGTCAAGCATCGACAAAGATGGTTCAACGAGCTGAAAAGATAGTAAGGGGGTTACCTCACCGAGCAGCCTAGATAGTTTGGCTAGAATAATTTAATTGAGGATCAACCAAACCATGGAGTTACGACAAACAACTCTCCTACAATGATCATGCAGAAATGTTAAATTAGATTTAGGCAGGCTAATGACTTGCCAGAAAAACCCCAATTTGCCTCTAGGTTGAGTTGACAGGACTCTATGAGATCAATTCGCCTCAGGAGTTCAACTCGCATCGTGGCCGGCTTGGTTGATAGATGTGCCATCAACAAGCTACACTTTAGGAAATATATTTTATAAGAAATAATTATATATAAAGAGAGATAAGGATGATATAAAATACAATTCCCTTGTCAGAAGAAGATAAAGAGATAATTCAAGAATCACTCGAGCCCAAGTGTAATGCGTATTTGATTTGTAATGCATAAACAAAACTTTATGAAAGTGAGAGCTATTGCAATATAAGAAATCATGCCTTAGATACTATTATGGTTAATCTTTCTCCATTGTCTCATGCAATTCCTTATTTCAAATCCCTCCTTATTTTACACCTTTCTTTAGTGGTGTGGATTCACAGACAAAATATGTTTCAACATCTTGGAAGAAACGGTCAGTGTGGATCGTACCACATAAGAAAATGAGTCACACAAAGAGCAGAATCAAGTAATAGGGAAATTACTATTAACATGATTTACCCTAGAGAATTTGAGACAGTACAAATCAACAAGCTAAAAGAGTAAATGGTGACATTAACAATTAAGACACTAGAACAACTGCTTAAAGTGGCCCCAATGAAACAATCACTCACCCATTCTTAGAATCAACGACATGCTAGAGAAGAGTACTCACAACTGGAAGGACGAGGATCTCACCCTCTGCCTTGGTGATGACTTATAACACACTTTGGTTGTCTGGTTCTCAACACTTTCAGTTATTATCTTTCATGACACAGTTAAGTTCCCAGACTTTGAAGATGTAATAAGTTTTTTGGGAGACATGGAACAACCTCACATATGTGTTACCTACGACCAACATGCAATGTGTAGGACATATTCTAATTTGACACAGAGAGGAAGGGCCTTGAAACAAATGAGGCTATAATAAATTTTCATTGCTGAGGGAAAGTCGGATAAACTGTTTCAAATTAATATTTTTTTATGCAATGTGATGGGATAAATTTACTGTAGTATTGGGAGAGTATTAGAATTTGTTTGCACAGTTAGCTGTAGAAATGTAAAAGTCGATGTCAATGTCTCTTGAAATGGAATTAACATTGAGCCCAGAGGTCTACCTATGAAACAAAAGATGATACCTATTACCACCACTGATGTGGGGGCTATGGAGGACCCACCGGTACTCAAAGGGAGGGGGGTTGCATCTCCTTCCTTTTTCTTCTCTCCCCTTCTCCTCTTTTCTTCTTAGAACCTTCCTAATATAAGTATTTCAAAATCAAAATTTATGAATATTTCTATTCCTTTTTTCTAAATCATAATTTTCATTATAATTCTATTCCTAAGCAGAATTTCCGAACATAATTTCAGAATATTTTATTCCTCTTTACTAAATCTAAATTATTGTTACTTTTTCTTAGTTTAAAACTTGCCTAATTTGAGTCCTACTCCCCATCATACATAGAGGGTCTTATGCTTGGAGATAGGGGGTCTTTTTGCTGAGTTTTTTTTTCAGATTTTTTTTGTGGAATCCTTTTCCCTTTTGCAGGCTCTCCTCCACTTTTCTTAATCATTGAGTCCTGCCTCCAACCTCTTCAAGCAACCTCTATGGGTCGACCTTCCTTTTCCGTTGATGCTCCCTGAATCCACCAACCCCAACAGCTCCTAGACTTCCCCTTACACCCTTGCAAATCGCTATCCAACCTCCTCTCTGCACCGAACTAGCTGCAGCCCAGTACTTCCTCCCTTCAACCTGCTGCCAACCTTTTCCCAGAAAGACCACAACCTTCTTTTGCTCCATGCCCCGCTGGTAGTCTCGCTTCCACCCTGCCTCCTGCAGGCATTTAGTCTCCCCACTCTAGATTCCAGCTTTGCTGACAACTTTTCTTTCGTCCAACTTTGGTTTGATGCCAACCCCTTCTGCTGCCTTGCTGCTCCCCCTTTATTCCTCTTCAAACTGTAGCAAGTTACCTCTTCTATCGCCGCCCGAC
Source organism: Phalaenopsis aphrodite (assembly GCA_003013225.1). Classification (NCBI taxonomy): domain Eukaryota; kingdom Viridiplantae; phylum Streptophyta; class Magnoliopsida; order Asparagales; family Orchidaceae; genus Phalaenopsis; species Phalaenopsis aphrodite. The sequence continues at coordinate 17,809 of NEWO01000024.1, read as the reverse complement.
CTTCACTGCAACCACTATCACCTACTCCTACGCTTAAAATTTCCTGCCATCAAGTTTGTTTGTGTCATCCTTGTTGTGTTGTATCTTTGCTTTTATTCCGCATCATTGCTTTTGGTGGTTGCTCTCTTTACTTTGACTCTCCATTGTAAACTCGTTTAGAGTCGGCAATAATATTCGTATTTTAGAGTCCTGGTTTGGGTAAACTCCGATATCATTTGTATCAGAAATAGCCCAGCCCTAGTTCCATCCTAGGGTCTCTAGCATCCGCCTTTACCCAATCCATCACAATATTTTTTTGTCTTTTGTTTATTTTTATCTCTTCTTTCTTTGTTCATTCTTTTCTTTTCTTCCATGTATCCCAAACCAGCAACCATGTCGCCAAGTAGAAATATGCCCGAGTCTACCAAGGAAGAGATACTGCGAGAGCTCCGCCATCTTTGACAGAGACTTGCCAAACTTGAAGAGTTAACATAGGAAGTTGTTACCTTTGACTGGGATCTAGAGAGTCGAAGGGGAGAAAGAAATGATGATCTGAATCCCTTCTATGAGGAGACCTTCAGTGGTGAAGAAGACAGACCACGACATTTTGGAATACAATATCAGAGGAGACCTAGTAAAGGTATTCAAATCCTTTTCAAAAGGAGACGCATAGAGATGAGATATCATTTGTAGGACACATAAACTTCAACATCAAGGTAGATCTTCCAGAGTTTTAAGGAGGCATGGATTCGAATAAATTCATTGAGTGGCTACAGGCGGTCGAGCGGATCTTCAAATACAAAGCGGTGCCGAAGAGAGACGGGTCGAATTAGTTGTTATCACATTGATGAAAAGTGCTTCCCTATGATGGGAGAACATACAACGACAGATGAGACAAGAAGGCAACAATAAGTTTGCGAGCTGGGAGAAGATGATGAAAACCATGCAGAAGAAATATCTTCCCCCTCATTATTGCCAGGACATGTTTCTGAAACTGTACAATTTGTAACAGAGAGACCTTTCAGTGGAGAAGTTCACAGCTCAGTTCGACCACTTACAGTTGAAGTGTGATCTGATATAGCCAGAGAAAAATACAATAGCTAGATATCTTAAGGGATTAAAGCCTAATATTAACAATGTGGTGCAGCTACAACCGTATTGGACGCTGGGGGATGTTCAGACACTAGCATTGAAAGTGGAAAGACATCAGAAGCAGAGCAATCATCCACCGATAATCAAGCAACCACACACAGTTGGAGACATCAGCAGGAGCACGTCGCAGGGAGTTGAGAAAATTAGTTCAGATACAGATAAAACCACCCTTAATGAGAAGATGCTGACTACAGTACCCACCAGAAAGTGCTTCAGATTCCACGGGTTTGGGTACATAGCCTCCAGATGCACAATGAGGAGTGTTGTATGTTTTATTGAACAGGGCATACTGGAAGGGGTTAATGAGGAGCAGAAAGCTGAGGAACAAGCTGGGGTTTATCAACTTTTACCCGATGCGGGATAAGTACTTGTGATTTGATGGATTCTGTCGATCAGTGACATGAGAGATCCGTAGTGGCTTCACCACAATATTTTTTGCACCCGCTGCACAGTGAACGGAAAGGCATGTAGTCTTATCATCAATGGGGGTAGCAACAATAACATGGCATCAATTCAGATGGTAGAGAAATTGAGACTAACGACTCAAAGGCATTCCCAGCCATATTCACTGACGTGGTTGAAAAAGTGAATTGGGTCAGCATCGACCGGAGATGCCTATTAGAGTTTTCGATCAGAAGCCAGCTACAAGACCCGGTGTGATGTGATGTGTCCCAATGGATGTCTGCCACATCTTGTTGGGAAGACCATGACAGTTTGATCGAAGGATTAAACACAATGGATTTAGGAACCCATTTCTTCACCAAGGATGGGAAGCAGATCATCCTACCTCTCTCGGCGGAGCCTGAGATCACAGAAGCCCTTGTTGGTTCCAATTTAATGGATCGCTAAAGGACAAATCGAAAAAATGAGATTGGACTTTTGAGAATTCTCTTGTTATTATTTTTGAATGAGTGAAAAAGATACAAGTCTGGAGTGTGTTTTACAATGCAGCACAACACTCAATTTATACTAACTAAGACATAGCGAAACAAAAAAAGAAACGTACACAATAAATGCAAGAGAATTAAGTGTCATCGATTCGCGTCTATTTGAATTGATTACACATATTTGAATTTTGAATTTGAATTTAAGATTCAAATTCAAAATTAATGATATTGTCATATCTCCTATATTTAATTCTTGCTAGAGCCGTGGTGAGAATATCCGCACGTTGCTCTCTGGTGCTTACAAACTCCATGACAATCTATCGATTCTCGACACACTCTCGAATAAAGTGGAAGCGAGTGTCGATGTGCTTGCTGCGTCCATGAAACACCGGGTTCTTTATCAATGCTATTGCAGATTTGTTGTCGACGTAGAGAGTTACTGGTTTTGGCTCGTTTCCAGTCACCTTGCTCAACAAGCTTCTCAGCCACAATGCTTGGCATGATGCTGCAGTAGCTGCCATGAACTCTGCCTCACAGGATGCTAGAGCAATGGTTCGCTGCTTCTGAGATTGCCAAGTGATTAGATTCCCGTTGAGATAAAATACCATCCCTCCGGTGCTTTTCCTGTCGTCTATATCACCGGCTAGATCACTATCGATAAAACCGATGAGTTCTTCAGCTGCTTGTCCTCTTTTGTACTGAATCCCGTAGCTCATTGTTTCTTTTATGTAGCGAAGAATATGTTTCACCGTCTGCCGTTGTAAAGTGGTAGGTTGCTCCCTGTAACGACTCACTATACCAACTGCGTTTGAGATATCGGGTCGAGTATGGGTCAGGTACCTGAGACACCCGATGACACGCCTATACTTGGTGGGATTCACAACGATTCCTTCTGCATCCTTTCCGAGTTGCAACTTTGCTTCCATTGGATACTTGCTCGGGTTGCAATCCACCGTTTCGAACTGCTCCAACACCTTCTTTGCATAAGCCGATTGCTTCACTGTGATGTGGTCTTTCTTTTGGTCTACCTCGATACCGAGGTAGTATGAGAGTAGCCCAAGGTCACGCATCTCGAACTCCTTCATCATTTGCTTCTTGAATATCTCAACACCATCAATGCTAGATCCTGTTACAATCAAATCGTCAACGTACACGCCGACAATGAGTACTTCTGTTCCGTGATTCCTCATGTACATAGCCTGCTCTTGAGGACACTTCACGAAGCCTAGACTCATCATTCTCTTGTTAAGGCAAGTGTTCCACGCTCTTGGTGCTTGGCGTAGTCTGTAGAAAGCTTTGGACAGCTTGTACACCTTGTGCTCTTCATTCTTGACAATGAATCCTTCTGGTTGGGTGACATAGACTTCTTCTTCAATATCACCTTTGAGAAACGCTGACTTGACGTCCAAGTGGTAGATCTCCCACCCACGATGAGCTGCGAGAGCAAGAATTAACCTGACGGTGTCGAGTCTCGCCGTCGGTGAAAAGGATTCCTCGAAGTCAACTCCTTGCTTCTGCACGTAAGCTTTCGCCACCAATCTTGCTTTGTGCTTAAGGATGTTGCCTTCGCTGTCTCTTTTCAACTTGAACACCCATTTTAAGCTGATGAGCTTGTGACCGGGTGGCAAGTCGGTGAGCTCCCACGTCTTGTTCTTCTCGATGGACTCGAGCTCTTTTTGCATGGCCTTATTCCACGTCTCCTCGGTTGTCGTCTCGTGATATGTTGTTGGCTTGTCGGTAGTGAGCAACAACAATTCATCAAGATCCATCTCTACTAGTGGTGCTTCCACATAGACCTCGGCAAGTGAGCGAAATTTCTTGGGAGCATCTTTGGTTGTGGGTTTTCCTGAGTTCTCTTGTTGTCGTTGAGAGTTCGGCGTGACCATTAGTGTCATTGGCGAGATTGAGTCCGCTACTTCTCTGTCATCTTGTAAAATTTCGAACTCCATAGAATTTTGTATGAGCTCGTCATCATCGTTGCACCATTCCCACTTCTTCTCCTTTTCAAACACTGCGTCTCTGCTCACAAGAATTTTCCTGCGTGGTGGATCGAGAAATCTGTGTGCCTTACTTTCGTCTTCGACGCCAAGATACACCATTGCTTAACTTCGATCATCGAGCTTCTTGAGATGTGGACCTGCAACCTTCACATGTGCGGTACATCCAAACTCTCTCAAGTGTTTCAAATGAGGTCGCTTGTCGAACCATGCTTGGTAAGAGGTACAATTTCCTAGCACTTTTGTTGTCAAACGGTTCAAGAGATATACTGCATGTAGTACCGCCTTTCCCAAAAGGTTTGCCGGGACTTGCATGCTTTTAAGCAAGCTTCTCGCGGTGCTCATCACGGTGCGATTTCTCCTCTCCACCACACCATTTTGTTGAGGTGTGTACGATGCCGTGAGATGACGCTCGACTCCCTCTTCTTTGCAGAACACCGCAAATTTCTTGGAAGTGAACTTGCCACCTCGATCAGTTCGTAAGGTCTTCAACTTGTACTCCGACGTGTTCTCCGCGAGCTTCTTGAACTTCTTGAATATTTCAAGAACTTCTCCTTTTTCTTTGAGCATGTACACCCACATCCAACGACTATAATCATCAACAGGTAAAAATAAATACTTGTTACCAGTGAGTGATGTCGGGGTGATTAGACCACACAGATCCGCGTGCACAAGTTGTAGAGGGTGCTCGGCTCGGAAGTTGGCTTGGGCAGGAAACGACAGTCTTGTTTGCTTTGAAATCATGCAACTCTCACACACTTTGTTGGGGTGTGTGATCTTAGGCAGTCCTATGGTCATCTCCTTCTCCCCCATCATTTTGAGCGCATAAAAGTTTACATGCCCAAGTCTCGCATGCCATAACCAAGCCGGATCTGCTAGTGATGCTAATAGAGAAGCAGGTTGGCTTGTCTCGAGAGAAACCTTGTACAACCGATTTGGCGATTTTTCCACCTTCATCAACAGGGAGCCATTTCGGTCGAACATCTTCAAGAATGAGCCGACTAAGGTGATCTTTTTGCCTTCTTCTGTCATCTGACCGAGACTTATGATATTACTTTTTAATTTCGAAATGTAACATACCTCGGTCATTAGACGATGATCGTCATTTTTGCACACAAACAGGATGGTTCCTCGACCCTTGATCTCGATAAGTGAGTCGTCTCCGAATTTCACATTTCCGGTGATCTTCTCATCGAGCTCATTGAACTTCTCTCGATGGCCTGTCATGTGGTTGCTTGCTCCATTGTCAAGATACTATACATCGGTGTGATTATACTCCTCGCCACTTGCGAGGAGGTTCGTCTTGACTTTTTCTTCATTGAGTAATACCCCCTCTGGTTCCTCGCACGATTCTTGCGTGATCTCTTCGAGATTTGTCAGCTCGTCTTCGGGCAAGGGATTTGCCACTCCCTCGACAAACATCAATGCTGGCTCCTCGTCATGGAGGCTAGTAAGGTTCGTTTCTTCTTCGGGCTTCTTGCTACGACATTCGGACGCGTAGTGTCCGTACTTTTGACAATTGTAACACTTCACTGTACTATTGTCTTTGCGGGGTTTGATGTCTTCTTGTCGATGTGAGCTTTCTCCACCTCGACCTTGCCCTCGTCCCCGCCCTTTGCCACGACCTCGGTTATCTACACCGTTGTCGCCACTACTCGACGATCTGGAAGAAAAATCGGCTTCTCCGTTTTTCTTCATTCGTGACATCCATTCTGCATGCGTGAGCAAGAGGTGTTTCTCCTCCTCTTGGTCTTCGTAGCCGCGAAGTCTCTCTTCGTGGACTTTGAGACGACCGACGACCTCCTCGACGGTCATGTTTCTGAGGTCACCGAATTGCTCGATCGCGGTGACGATCTGCATGTATTTTTGTGGTACGACTCGAAGGAACTTCTTGACGACAGAGATCTCCTCCATCTTCTCTCCCAACGAGCGGATGTCTGTCACAATGAACGTCAATTTCATGGCGAAATCGTCCACAGTCTCTCCGTCCTTCATGCGGATTGCCTCGAAGTGAGTCCTCAAGGTCTGCACTTTCGCCTCCTTGACTCGCTCTACGCCGACGTGCATCGTCTTCAGTGTCTCCAATGCTAGCTTGGCGGAATCCTTCTCTGCCACCATGAGAAGAACCTCCTCCGGTAGCGCTTCATAGATGGCAGCGAGAACCATTCTATCCTTACGCTCTTCGACCTCGTCTTGCTCCACGGTTTCCCACACTCCTTGAGCTTCTAGGTTCACACTCATATTCAACGCCCACACCGAGTAGTTACTCTTTGTGAGTAACAGATAATAAAGCGTTACGTTCCCTTCTCTTCCGATCTTCGTTGCTGCCATATGTCCTATGATAGTTTTGCTCGTTGACGACATGTCCTTCGGCTTAGGCTCTGATACCAAATGTTGGTTCCAACTTAATGGATCGCTAAAGGACAAATCGAAAAAATGAGATTGGACTTTTGAGAATTCTCTTTTTATTATTTTTGAATGAGTGAAAAAGATACAAGTCTGGAGTGTTTTACAATGCAGCACAACACCCAATTTATACTAACTAAGACATACCGAAACAAAAAAAAAACGTACACAATAAAGACAAGAGAATTAAGTGTCATCAATTCGCGCCTATTTGAATTGATTACACATATTTGAATTTTGAATTTGAATTTAAGATTCAAATTCAAAATTAATAATATTGTCATATCTCCTATATTTAATTCAAAATTAATGCTATTGTCATATTTTCTATATTTGTTTCACTAATCAACTCTTGTCTATTATGAAGTCACTAATTGTGTAATCAATTCAAATTACCAATTCAAGATTAGTCTCATAGCCCTCACCAACAGAGTGACATCAGTGGGACTAACTTTAGTGATGACTCGGGACGAGAGGACTGAGACATCTGCTCAATATACAAGAGATACGACCGAGGGTATGTCAAGTTGACACCGCACGATCAACTCCACCGCTGTTCAGGAAGGGTCAGATTCTCTCACTGAAAGCCCGATTAAATCGATCGTGGGTTACTTTGGGAAGATTCAGTAATATAAGCGTGGTCAACAGCCTTTGGAGAACATATCGATATGAAATTTTCTCTCAACTTGGGGAAAGCACTCAGGTGTCTTGGAGTACGATGTAGTCGTCGGTGGGATCCCGGTACTGCTTAGATTACTGACGAAGAACCATAAACTTCAACCAATGAGGTCGAAGCTTCCTCAACCCAAGAAGACTCATGCGGCTGTAATAGAGGATCAACTGGTTCTCAAAGGGAGGGGGGCTACAGCTCCTCCGTTTCCCTTCTCTCCCTTTCCCCTCTATTCTAATATAAGTTTTTTTCAAATCAGAAGTTCTGAATATTTTTAAACCGCTTTCCTAAATCTGAACTTCCATTCAAACCTCTTTCCTAAACTGAATTTCCAAATAAAAAATTTTGAATATTTTATTCTTCTTTCCTATATTTGAATTTCCATTATATTAATCCCTTTGCTAAACTAAATTTCTGATTTCTTTTTGTTATTTTAAAACTTGCCTAAATTGAGTCCTATTACCCATTATTAAGAGAGATTAAGAGAGGTGTTTAGATGTATCCTACTTCGCGATAGTGATGTATCTCCTCTTTCCACCTACCCTAACCCTTCTCCTCCACTCTCCTTAATCGCTGGCGCTCCAACTGAAGGCGTAGAAGTGCCCACTATGACCAGTCTCCTACTTTCTTCCTGATGAATCTTGATAAAAACAGCGCGAACGAAAGGAAAAGGATCCCGACCAAGAATATGACCCCAGACTTCTCCAAGGTCTTTGTTAAGTCCAGCAAGGAATTGAAACACATGATCCTTTTCTACAATCTTTTGGAAGAAGGATAAGTCGATCGAAAAATCCTAAGTGTAGTCGTAATACAGGTCGCATTTCATCCATAGTGCAACAAGGTTATTATAATATTGGGTCATAGTCCTTGACTCCTGTTTTGTCTCCCGGATTTTCTTAGATACCCGTAGAGTTGGCTGGAATTTTCTACATCATAGTAGGTATTATGGACAACCGTCCAGAGGGCACTAACAATAGCGAAGAATGTGTATGAACGACTAATTGAGGTCTCCATGGAGTTGATTAGCCATCACATGACTATGAAGTTCTCCATTTCCCAAGCTTCATAAGCCGGATCAGTCTTTGGAGGTTCGGATTAGTCTTTGGAGGCTCAAGAACCACACCTACGAGGTAACCCAACTTCTCATGTTTTTTGATGAACAAAGCCACTGCTTAGGACCATTGGAGAAAGTTATTGTCGTTCAGTTTATGGGTTGTGATTAAGAAACTCTTGTTGGTTTTCGATCCTCTGGTCTGCAAGGGAGTGGAAATTGGAGTAGGTCCTCTGATGGAATCCAGGACACCTTCTGAAGGTGGTTTAGAGTTGGAGTAATCCTCCGTAATTTTGACTCTGCCAAAGGAGATGTTGAGGTTTTGAGCCATCGATGAACTCTCATAGGGTTACGACAGAGGACTGCAGGAAACTACTAAAGGAGGGAAGAATAGATGTTGTATCAGAGAAATGCGACTGCTTGAGAATTGGAGCCTGCCGATAAGTGTCGTAGAACAACGAGATCTTGCGAAGTGTCGTAGAAGAGTGGGACAACGGGACTTTGCAAAACATCGGGATCTTGCTGGAGAAGCTTCGTATAGAATAGCGGAATAGTGGGATATTGCGGGAAGCAGCAGAGAAGCGTTGTAGAAGTTGCAGCTGATGGAACTGCGATTGCAGTTTTTTGTATAAGCGTCGTAGAAGCAGATTTGAGGAAATAAGCGAACTGGAGCGGCTATGAGGTGCCTGCTATTGGAACCGGCAGAGGGGGCGGTGGTTGATGGATCTAGGGTTAGACTCTGATATCATGTTGAAATTTGGAATAGATCAGTTCAATTTTATTGATAGGAGCAGGGGTATTTAAACTTAATTACAATAGACATAATAATGGAAATCAATAAAAACATAATAAAATAACAAGGATAGAATAAACAGAATAAAGTAACAGAGGAAAAGTATAATTAGGAAATAAATCAAATAATAAGTAATAACGACAATTGGATAACCATTATAATCTAATAAAATTCATATTATTTGATATATGGTACAAATGTCTTATTTTACTGTATTTAACATGTTTGATGCAGTGCTTTTCAGTTTAAAAATGGTTTGAGAATCCCCATCTGGTATTATTTCTCATGGATAGTTTACGAGGGACACTGATTGTCTCAAACTAACTGATTCAGTTGGACTGTTTCTGTACGACCAAAATTTATTTGCAATCCTTTTTTAAAACTTTTTAGGCAGTCTGACAACCTGTAGCTATTTAAACTTTTTTATTACATCTTGCTTGCAGGTTACAACTTGAGCTTGAAGTGTCAACGAAACAGGCTATATTTGTTGGTTCAAGCATTAGTGATACAATTCGTACGTGCATTGTGCTGGGTAACCATAGAGCTGCTTTGAGAGTTAGAACCGAATTCAAGGTGAGTATGGTATCCTGTTGTTAGAAATTTGAAACCTCTAGACGACATTTTATTTGTCATCAAATTCAAGTAGATAT
>NEWO01000023.1:3676739-3687011 GCA_003013225.1 Phalaenopsis aphrodite | reverse complement strand
AGTTTAAATGAAAGAGCACTATAGCTTAAACCATGTATCTGTCCTAAAAGACAAACACAAGACTTGAGGGGGAGACTCGATCAAATAAACTAAGAAATATATGATGTTCGTTTGGTCTGCGAAACCATTTTATTTGGCGACAAGTCCCCATATTTAATACGAAGAATTAAATATGGTTTATATTAAGCTGGGTTCAAAAAAACTTCCTATAAGGGCATGCCCATATAGTTAATTACATCATAGATAACTGAAGTCACCTACGAAAAGTCTCGATAAAAATCAGGAAATGTTATCTTCGAAGAGTTCAAAAGGATAGGACTTTTCAACAAGATCAGATAAAGATGTGTGAAAAGAGAATGATTCAAATTTGGAATATTTATTATGGAATCGAAATAATGAAGAACTGGGGGATGTCATAGATTCGGAGGAGAACCTCAGTGATTTCTCAGTTTATCCTATGGTTTGGCTTTAGTTTTGAGGACAAATATTTAGGTGTTTCATCCTGTCAATTTTTTTTAGTTTAGGGCTTACATTTGTGTGAAACGATCACACAAATAGCCTGGAAGATGTGAGGGTTTAGGTCGTGACGAATGACAATCTCGGATACTAAGACAAGTTAGGGCTTACATTTTATAACAGAGCTATACAAAAGGCCTAAAGAAAAGTTCAGGATTTATGTTGCAAAAGCAAACAACCTCAAAATTTTATGGCTTGGTTATTTAATTCTAAGGAAAGATATGCTGTTGTAAATCCTCTTGTTGTTGTAGATAGTTGTCGTAGAATGATGCCCACAGGAAAGCTCCAAGCTCCTCGTCGTTACGAGTTTAAGTTTTCTAATGTCAGGTTATGATGTCAAATCAAATGTCCCTATAATTATGTTCATTTAAATATTATGGAGGATACTAAAGTTAATTAGAGCGACACCGGTTAGGATCCTACGGTTCACTTGTTCTAGTACCACTATTTTCTATTGGATTCACTTAGTCCAAATAAATTTACTAAACTCAACTTAATAAGTTCCATATTTTCATTTAAATCATGGGAAATCTCGTTAGCAACCGTAGGTTAACTCCTCCGAGGAATTCCCGATCATCCAATAGAGACGTCTTAATTTAATTGTAATTGTTATTTATGCTGTTTGTGATTAAATTTTGAGTTATATTATATTTTGAATATTGTGGCAGTGAATTTTATCTTGGTTGATTTTAGTTTTGGTTTTGGTTTTGTGGTTGTCCTAACAGTTTTTGTTTTCATGCAGGGTGACATCGTTGTTTAACATGCAAGTTTTATAAGTGCAGAAATACAATGTGAAAATTACAAGAAAGGACGACACTGTAAACTGTAAAAGCGTATCTGGCGAGTCTTCTCATTCCACCACCTGAAAGGTTAGTACTTGTAAGGCATGTATACAATGTTGCAAGAAAATTTGAATTACATGAGTAGATGAAAGTTTAGTTGCCAAACCCCAAGCTATGATTTGGTTGGATCTTGAAAGATCCTAGTAGATGATTTTAGAACAGAATATAGCAAGTCCAATCTGTCCTTCAGAATGTCCAATAGATACCAAAATGTTCGAGGCATGTCCCCGGATCACTTTGAAAATTCCTTGAAATATTCCAAGTTCTTTTTGGGACTTATCATATTGTTTCATTAATCATCAGAGTTCGAAGTGTGACTACCCTTTTGCTAAGTGAAACTTAATAATTTAATTATCCTGAAGATAGGATACTCGATTAATCAATTGATGTTTCGTTTAAAGGTTATGTGAGTGGGTGCCCCTAAGGCAAGTTTAGGTCATTCAAGACTGTGGTGCTCGTGATTGAGGTCAAGCTTGTAGTGTTTAAAGATGTTAGTTACCAATCATATTCTCTTCTAAATCCAATTAATTAAGTTTAAATATCGAGCCCAGACCACTACTAAGCCTTTAACAATCATAATAGATGAAATGGTGATTATCAAGATTTTGATTTCAAGTGATGTGTATAATTTTGGGCTTAAGAAAAGTAAATTATAATCTTTCCGACTTAAGCCCATTACTTAAGAATCATTTGATCTAAGTTGACTTCTGAGCCATGAAAATTAGGAGGGTTATGATTTTGTTGATGTTGTGCAAGGGTGGTGAATGGGTTTCTACCTTTTAACTCCATTGTATTTCAATCATCCAAATATGCTTATGAAGATCAAAATTACTTATTTTCCCTTGGGTTAATCCTAAATTTTGGTTAAGGCACCAAAGTCTAAAACTACCGCTTTGCCCTTGGGGCACTTCACCTCATAACTCTTTAAACACAACTCAAATGACTTTGAGGGTTTAGAGCTTCGTATCCATGAGGTAACTATAATGTTTAGAGGAGAACATGTGGACCTCTCAAATTTTGATTTAATTTAGATAATTATTTAAATTTAGAAGATAGGATTTTCAAAAGTTAATTTATTTAATTATCCAAAATAAAATTTATATTTATGAAAACATTATTAGAGGTTTTCTAAGGTCAAAGAAGCACTTAACCAAAATATCATGATTTTTTTTAATCAAATTTCTATTATTATTATTATTATTTAATTTTTAATCAATTTCAATGATTAAATTGAATAGAAAATAATATTTTAATTGCAAAAATCATTTTTATATTTTTAATATACTTCTCTGAGTTCAAAAAACCCAGAGAATCAAATCTTATATTTTTGTGATTTTTAATTTATTTATTATAATTATTTTAGTGGGAGAACATGAAAATTTATTTTTGTAAGCCTTTAAAATTTATTTTTAACTTACAAAAAATTAGGAAAAATGTCCTAATGAATTTTAAGTGATCAAGGGACATTTCCACTCCTTTTGAACTATTTTTGTATTTTTGAAATTTTTGATTAATTTAATTATTTTTAACTCAAAATTTATTTTAAAAATGAAATATTTTCACAAAAATGGGTTTTAGTTTTGTAAGATGCCCTTGATCACAAGGAACTCACAGAAACAATTTTCATAATTTTTCTAAGCATATTTAATTTAATATAATTATTTTTGTACAAAAACACAAGGCTTCCTTAAAAATCCATTTTAGTGCTTAGACTAAGTCAAATAATTTTGATATTTTTACAGTTAATAAAAAAGATTTTTATGGAAAGTGGAGAAATAATTTTGTCAATTTTTTGTAAGTGTATAATTTACAAAAATTAATATAAGGTATATGCATTTAATTAAGTATAGAAATGTACAAGATGATCAAAGCATCACAATATTTTTCCTAGATTTTTCTAACCACAGAAAACCTACTAAAATTATTTCTATAATTTTCCAAGTGATATTTTGATTTACATAGTTAAAATAGCCAAAATGGTCACATTGACTTGAAAATTAGGGCTAGAAGCATAGGAATGTCCTCTGACCTTGGAAATATCAGAAGACAGCCTCTATGATGGGGAATAAACCCTCAAAAGTTCAAGCCATGGTGAGCAATATTTGGTCATTGAGAATTGAAATACCACAGAGGGTTGTTTAATTCATTAAAAATCAGGGAATAAGAAAATAATTTTTCTTTTTAGTCCACACTATTCTCCTCTGTTCACTGAGCAAGAGTGTATTTTTCTTTTATTTTTATAATTTTTCTACACAAAGTTATGCATTTTTAAAGTTATGGACATTTAAATAAATAAGAAAATCCTTATTTTTCTATTTAAGTGACGCGGAGCCGCGTCAACCTACGACGGCTCTGAAGCTCCATGCAGCGTCTTCTGGTTAGGCGGCGCCATCCACCTGAGCGCTGACTCGGCCCGCAGTTTGTGTTCCATTCCTTTGTCCGGCGCAATCTCGTCCGTTGGTTGGATAAACGTGCGATTGAACGAGTCTCTGTTATCGTCCCCAAGTGTTCAAACCCGATAATCGTTCACACTAAAACCTTAAGATCTTTATCTAGATTCAACCAAATCGTATGGGGTTTGTTTACAAATCTTCATCTACTTAAGAAGAACACATCTATATGGTTGATCAAGTATAAAATCAATCCATTACAAATGGAGAATCAAAATAAGCCCGTGTTAGGGTTAGAGCTCAATACCTTTGTCTGAGAGGGGAGGCCTCAATCAGATGGTTGTGGTAGCTTCGATTGGACCCAACGAACCTCAGACTGATGTCTTGTGCCTTGAGGAATTGTCTAGGTATGAATTTGATCAAGCTCGATTTCAGGTGTTGATCAAAGTCTATGCTAGGGGCTATTTCAAAGGGGGCTTTGATGGGGAATAAACTTCTTTCACTGTGAGGATGGTGTGTGCAAAATTAATTTGAGTTTTGTGGACTATGGAGAGATGTCCTGGTTTTAGATAATTTTTGAGCTCAAAATTAAGCTTCCACAGTGGGGATCAGTGGGGGAAAATAATGGCAGTGAGGTTAAGAGTTCTTGGAGAGTGTCTGAGAGAAATTGGACAGAGTTTCCCCAAGGATTTTTAGCACACCTCCCTTTGTCCATGGAGGAGCTGATTAAATAGAGGATCTTAGAGGGAAGCCCAAGGCAAATTGATTGGTCCAAAGAGCTGCTTAGGTGGAGGGCTGAGGAGCTCTAAAGAGCCATTGGGATGAAGAGGCCTTTATGGTTGAAATTGGGATTGCTTTGGGGGTAGTGGCTCTCTATTTTAGCTCCTCCAGCGACTAGGGTGGATGGCCATGGCAGCGGAGGTTCTTAGGTGGCTAAGGAACCTCAGAGGAATCTGTCACAACCATTAATTTGGGTTGGTGATAGGTTTTGACAAAGATATCTTGGGCTTAAGCAATTTAGGAAACAAATCCCTTGATTTAGGGGGCCTTTGGTCTATGCCCCATCTAGGGTGGGTTAAGTATAGTTTAGCCTGGTCCAAGGGAGAGTTTAGTGGTTATGGTGTCATCATTTTAGTGGCCTTAAGATGGCTAAGTTAATTTTGGTACATGAGTCCAATTTTGGATCAAAATGGACAAAGGATGGGTTTGGGTTAGGCTAGCCATGACTTTGATCCCAATTGATTGATCAACATTGTGCATATGATTGTCATGAAGATTTTTGGTGAAGGATTGAAGTGATTTTGAGTTCAATTGGAAGCTTAATTTGAAGGATTTTGGGATTTTGGTCAATTTGGGCATAATGGGCTAAACTTTGGTCTAGGTTGGGCTAAGTCCAAATTGATGGTTGAAAATGGTCTATAAGAATATCATTAAGAGTTTCAAACAAGAATTGGGTGCCAATTTTGGGGTTAGGGCATTCAATTTGGTGGGATTAGGTCATATGGCCAATTTAGGGAAAATTTGGGGATTTTTGGATTTGGGTCAAAATTGAGTGAAGTTGAGGCTTTAACAAGGCCAATTGAAGGTCAAATTTGATGTTTAAGAATGTTGTGAAGAATTTAGGGTCCAAATTGAGGCAATTGGGTAGGCCATGGGGTTCAATTTGGTGAGATAAGTCATAGGGACAAAATTGGGGGTTTTGATTTGGATCAACATTGAGCTCAAAACATGGGCCAATTAGGCTTGGATTTGGTTTTGATTGATCAAATGATAGATTAATTTGAGTTTAGAATTTAAATTTATGGAAATTGGACTTAAATAGATGGAAATTTGAGGTGAATTTGAGGAAATTGGGCCTTTAAAAGCAATTTGGGGGTTTTGATCAAAATGGTCAAATTGGCCAAATTGGGTTCAATTGAAGGATTTAAATTGATTTTGGGGACATTTGAGGTGATTTTGGAGGTCTTGGAAAATTTTGGGGTGCCAAGGGTATTTTTGTAATTTTGGTAAATTTAGGGGTATTTTGGTAATTTTAAAATTTTTTGGGTGGTTTTGGGTAATTTGGGTATTTTCAAATGGTTTGAAATGATTTTTGAACAAATTTGAGTATTTTGGGTGAATTTGAGGATTTTGACCAAATTTAGGGTTTCAATGGCATTTAGGTTTTGCGTGGATTTAGGGGCAAAATGCCAAGTTGAACACTTTGGTAGAATTGGGGTGCCAACCATCTTATATGAGTCATGAACCAATGAAATCCCTAATTGGGTCCTCTATGTACTGGTCTTAGCTAAACCCTAGCCTAGGGCTAGTGGGTTTAGGGGACCATCTACATTAATCTCCCAAAAGATCAAGAGATCAAAGTCAACAATTTTAGGTTCAGGGTTTGTGAGTGATTGGTTCCTATGGGACTTCAAGTCAATCCTAAGGTCAAGAAATCCTATGGGAACTCTCCTTGAGATCCTCCATACTGACCCCACCTGCTCAGTGCTAGAGGTTATGACCAATATGTGGAACTTCAAGTCGAGCAAGGAGAAGTTTAGAATTTCTAATGGTGAGTGTTCCTTTTCTAGTTTTCTAGGAATAGTCAATAGAAAAGTCCTATGGCTAGACCCTAGGCTACTAAAGAGGGAAAACTAAACCTCAACCAAAAGTGAGGTCAACAATGGTGAAATATCTCATGACACAAAATTTCTTGAAAGTTATTATCTCTTAAGATGTGATCTAAAGTATTTAGTAATGTTCAGCAATATATAAAATAATAAAAAAAAAAGAACAAAAACACGCTAAAGGGTAGAATTTATCTTGAGCATCAAAGTGGGTGTAGCATTGCAAGGAGTGATCCAAAGGCTTCCACTTCCTTTAATAGAAGGAGAAGAATACGGGAGACATGCTTGAGTGATTGAAATAATTTTATTTCAAAGGATGTGATCATGACCAACCCTATAACTCATCTTGGGTCATTAAATCTAAGCTTCAATATAGCGGTTGATTTAATGGCATCAAACTTTTTGGAAATATTTGGGAAATATTCTTAAGTGTGTTTTGAAGTTTTGTTGAAGTTTAAGTGATGNATTTGAGGTGATTTTGGAGGTTTTGGAAAAGTTTGGGGTGCCAAGGGTATTTTTGTAATTTTGGTAAATTTAGGGGTATTTTGGTAATTTAAAATTTTTTTGGGTGATTTTGGGTGATTTGGGTATTTTCAAATGGTTTGAAATGACTTTTGAACAAATTTGGGTATTTTGGGTGAATTTGAGGATTTTGACCAAATTTAGGGTTTCAAGGGTATTTAGGTAATTTGGGTGGATTCATGGGCAAAAGGCCAAGTTGAACACTTTGGTAGAATTGTGGTGCCAAACATCTTATATGAGCCATGGACCAATGAAATCCCAATTTGGGTCCTCTATGTACTGGTCTTAGCTAAACCCTAGCCTAAGGCTAATGGGTTTAGGGGACCATCTACGTTAGTCTCCCAAAACATCAAGAGATCAAAGTCAACAATTTTGGGTTCAGGGTTTGTGAGTGAGTGGTTCCTATGGGACTTCAAGTCAACCCTAAGGTCAAGAAATCCTATGGGAACTCTCCTTGAGATCCTCCATACTGACCTCACCTGCTAAGTGCTAGAGGTTATGACCAATATGTGGAACTTCAAGTCGAGCAAGGAGGAGTTTAGAATTTCTAATGGTGAGGGTTCCTTTTCTAGTTTTTTAGGAATAGTCAATAGGAAAGTTCTATGGCTATACCCTAGGCTACTAAAGAGGAAAAACTAAACCTCAACCAAAAGTGAGGTCAATAATGGTGAATTATCTCATGACACAAAATTTCTTGAAAGTTATTATCTCTTAAGATGTGATCTAAAGTATTTAGTAATGTTCTTAGCACTATATAGGTAAGAACATTAGAAAAGGTCAAGATTTTGACTGGTTCTAGTTTGAGTCGCTTTGATTAGTGAAGGGGTTTAATTGTGAATGAACAGGTGAAAATTGTTGTGAATATTGATATAATATGTGAAGAGAGAAAATTGTTTTAAGGGTGAAAAAAAGAGAGCATCATAACTGGATCAAGAAATGCTTAGTTATGGTAGATATCTTCAAAGTAGATTTACTTTTTTTTTTAATTTATTGTTAAAGGTTGTGAGAAAATTATACATTGGCATTATGCTAAAAGAACAAAAACAGTATGCTATAGAAGGCTACAAGAGAGATCAATAAAAAAAAAAAAGATGCACTCTGCTTCCACCAAGAATTTAAAAACGAAGGGTTGACCACAAAACATAACCTAAGGAATAACTTCTTTAATTTTTTTTTCCCTTAAAACATCAACAACTTATTTCTAATTCATTTGATTAATATTTAAAGCATTTAGTTTTAAAGTTTCAAAGTTTAACATTCAAAAAGTAAACAATTATTTTTTATACCTATATTACTCAAATATAACATACAAAAGAAAAGAATGGGTTAGAGGCTCAAGGTGAATGAATAATTCATATATTAGAGGTAACTAATCAAGTATTAGTGATGAAGTTGTACATTTGTTAATTGATCATGCAATAACGTAACAAGTCAATTATAATAAATTTTATTGAAATAAGAAATCATAAGGTTATGAAGGTAAAATTCAACCCATAGTAAAATAATATTCTCACTTCTAGTCATTTTAATTGATGAAATTAAATTATCGTAAGCTTGATGCATGTTTTTATCTTCAATTCACTATATTGTTGCTTTGAACTTGAGTATTAAAGTGGGTGTAGCATTGTGAGGGGTGATCCAAATGCTTCCACTTATTTTAATGGGAGGATAATAAAGTGGGGGAGACGCTTGAGTGGTTAAAATAATTTTATTAAGATGATAGCTTAGGATGATGAGTCTGTGGTACCCTGACCCGACCACCTCTACCTGTTTAGGGTTTACTTCTTTCTTCCATTAACTACCCACTTTGAGCTCTGTCGCTCCTCTTATTGTTGTTAATATCATCTTGACGGCCTGAATACCGATAATCTTCCACCCGTTTGGGACATAACGATTTGTTCTCTGCACTGATGACCTTGAAGTGCTTTGACGTATCTGGACACCCTTTCAGGATGATTTGGTTATTTTGTAGGCTCCATGTGCCGATGCGTTCGCTACCCATCCGGACCGTGAGAGACTTACTTTTTGCTCCGCGGCTTAGCAGGAACTTCGAAAACATAGGAGTATTCTCTTATGAAATAGTCATATTTTGATAGCCCTGCGCCAGTTGTCACTATCAATGTAAGCAAACATTATTTAGATCAAGAGAATTCCTAAATGACCCTTAAGATGTAATTAACCAAGTGAGATACGTCCCATTTGGAGTAATCTAGATCTGGAACAGACAAACATACCTGAATCTCTGATTGTATATAGCTTTTGTAGGCATTCTTTCACAGATATTTGACACAAACCATTTCGGTCCAATTTTGTTCGGACACACGTGTTTGACATATCCTCGCAAGGTTTGTCGCACACAAGTTCTCAACGTTCTTTATCTTGTTTGTCTGCCTTTATCATATGTCCCGCTTGTCAAGTTCTTCTCTTTTTTTAAGCATTCACATGATCCTGAAGAGACCCTAATTCAAAAAAAGAAAGTATATGTCGATGGACAAACCGGCTAATTCTTTAAAAAATTTAACTTGAGCATCAATGTGGGTGTAGCATTGCAAGGAGTGATCCAAAGGCTTCCATTTCCTTTAATAGAAGGAGAAGAATACGGGAAACATGCTTGAGTGATTGAAATAATTTTATTTCAAAGGATGTGATCATGACCAACCCTATAACTCATCTTGGGTCATTAAATCTAAGCTTCAGTATAGCGGTTGATTTAATGGCATCAAGCTTTTTGGAAATATTTGGGAACTATTCTTAAATGTGATTTGAAGTTTTGCTGAAGTTTAAGTGATTTAGAGGTGAAAGAATAAGAAAATTCCAAAATTCAATCAAAGGGATGAAGTTCAGACATATTTATCTATTCTTTATCAGTTAAATTATTCGGAAGACATAAGGGTGCATGGTGTAGTCAAAATAGCCATGAAATGCTAAGATAATTTGTGTCCATCAAATCTGAAGTAGAAGATGAAGATAATATCAAAATTAGGTCAAGAGAATATTAATTACGATCGATGTCTGCTGGAAAAATTTTACATCAGTACTATGCACGTAGAGTAACGTGCGTAGCCAATGAAATCACGTCACGATGCTCCGCATGACACAGAAAAAAAACGGCGCAATAACACAGGGAATATTCCCCCTCGTGTTATTCATGTGTTATTGTGTGTTATTCATGTGTTATTGTGTCATGGGAATATTCCTGGTGTTATAATAATACAATAACACATGAATAACACACAATAACACAAGAATAACACGGGAGAGAATATTCCCCCGTGTTACTACGCCGTTTTTTTCCTCTGTCAAGAATATTTCATGTGTTATTCAAGTGTTATTGTGTGTTATTCATGTGTTATCGTGTCCTGAGAATATTCTTGGTGTTATAATAACACAATAACA
>NEWO01000023.1:3662367-3675866 GCA_003013225.1 Phalaenopsis aphrodite | reverse complement strand
TGTTCGGCTCTTTTACACCCCTAGATGTTGATCTTCTAACGAGGCTTTCAAAATTAACCTTAATGTTCTACATCAAACTAACTCAAAACGAATAAGTGCAAATACAAAAGCATGCAAGAAAAAGCTCAAGGGATCTACAAAGGAGTCATTTAATAAAACTATTTCTAAACTGTGTTAAAATCACCAAAAATAATCATTTCATTATAGCCTCCTAATTGATTATATCCCTCATGAGTTATTGTTGTTTCCTTCATACAAATATTTGGCTTAGAACTTTTCGTTGGATGTTTTAGGCTTGATTTTATGTTAATGCAGATTATTTCTTTATTTGATCAAATTTTACATCATTTGAGAGAAGTTAAATAATATAGTGTGAAATGGTGACCCAATGTGACATCTAGACTCGTTCAAATCAATTTCTTGGTTCAACTGGTCAATCTAAGCTTGACTTAAATGTAATGCGAACTTGACTTAAATAATCCTTTGTTAATGTACAACAAATGTTATTGACTGAATCTTCTATGGATCCGACAATTTGAACATAGCAGCTGTCAAATGATGAATCTAAAGCAATGCAAGTTTACCCAAAGTAATGATAATGGTTGTCCGATCAGAGCCGAGCGAGCGGGCAACCGATCAGAGGTCAATCAATTAAGGATCAATTGATCAGAGACCAATCAAGCAAGAAATTAGTCAGAGGATGATTCACTAAAGACCAACCGACTCATAGGCTGACTGATCGGAAGCCGATCGATAAGAAGACAACATGCCCTAGGTCATTCAATTGAAAGTTAACCAATCTAAAACCTGCTGATCAAAAGCCGACCAAAGATGATTATAGGTGTAAGTGTCATTTCATAATAATTCTAGCTCCCTATAAATAAATGGAGCTTTAAATATAAAAAATATATATTATTTTTTGGCTGATTGAGAATTGGGACAAGCATGATTCTTTGAAGCTCTCTCTCTATTTTTCCATGCTCCTCTTTGGTGTCGTGCAAGGACTAATATAAGCTTAACAGTTAAACAAGTTAATAAAGTCAAATTTAGTTTTAATAGGTTGAATGCGAGTCAAGTTCAAGTCATACTTTCTTATCCAATTAACAAACAGATAGATCCAGTCATCCAAGTCATGCATGTTCTGGTCAAGTCAAGCAGATCGGATCGGACACGAACCTGTTATAACACCTCTATTTAATACCATCATATAAACCATCGATTTCTACACTAGTGGTCGCAATAGAAGATAGACACAAAAATAAATTAGAAAACTAAACTAACAAGATATCATATGTTGTGGATAGAAATGGTGAATCTACATGAAACGTGGCATAAAACTGAAGGACCAAACTTATATATCTTATTTTTCATGCAATTATTAATTAATATTTTTTTGTAGAAAAGCACAAACATAATGAGGCCCCTTTGCAAGACGTGGGGCAGCACAATAATCCCAACTAATGAAAGGCTGAATTCATGCTGTGAGTGGGAGCACCTCCCACTCCACAATTACATTTTAATTTAATTAAATTAAAAAAATAAAGCGCATGTGTTTCCCACCCATTAATCAATCTTATTAAGGGCCCGTTTAGGGCAGCTTATTTGGTGCGGTGACGTTTTCAAAATGCACCTGACTTGTTTAAGTAAACTGTATTTTGACAGCTTATGTGTTTTCAAAACGCAGAAAATAGCGTTTTCACGTTGCACCTATCTAGGTGTGGTGACAGCTTATTAACAACTGTAATAGTTACCGCACATAATTTATCAACAAATTATTTTTAATCAACTTATCAACAGATTATTCAATAAGCTGCAACTGCTCCAAGCAGACATCATATTACGTCACTCTTCTTAGCAATTAAGTATATACTGAGGCTAATAATCCATAATATTAATCTCTAAAAAGAATATTAAGTTAGCATAGAAGCTTCCTTGAATAAGTGAAGCATGATTTGGGGTCCACTGTCTATCTGTTGCTGGTTTCTAGCCTCGTAGGGTCGGTCAACGGGTTGCCGGGCCCCACCAATCAATCATTTTCAGATTATTCCAATTAGAATAATAATAAATTATAGATTATTATTATTATTACTATTATTTTCTCTTATTTACATGCTTAGAGGAAAAAATTATGAAAAATTAATCAAACACCCTAAGAAAAAAAAGATTATGAAAATTACGTTAAGACGGTATGTATGTAAAAATTAAAGTTCAGATATTATAAGATATGTAAATAGATATGAATTGAGCGGTATATACGTAAAACCTCCTAAAATGAATAGCTAGTCATGCTCTCCATTATTTTCTTATTCAATAAATAAATCTATTTTGATAAAAATAGGCATTGTTGGCCTCACTTTATTTAGCAAATATGTGGTTAATGCGAGCAATTTTCCTACTTAAAGCCAATCATGTGCACATAATAATCAATATTATAGATCATAAATCTACTTGCTTTGATTCAATTTTGCTCATGCTTTTATGGAAGCCAACGGGCAAAAAGATGAGTAGCCAAGTCAAGACAAAGAAACACTAATAATGTGTGCTTTGCTCCCCATTTTGGATCAAGCTAGTGCTTTGAAAAGGTTATCAAAAGATTTTGTCTTCTATGCTCAAATTCTATCCAAGTGTGAGTAGGATCCAATTTCATGTTCTTATTTTATTTTTGAGGTTTTCACATACGTGTCGCTTAATTCATATATATTTATGTATCTAACCCTTAAAACATTATTTTTTTTACATTTATGGCATAAAAATCATCATTCTTTTAACTTTTAAAAGGTGAAATAAGACTTTTCAGGCATAAGCAAAAGAATATGTTTACATATGTAGGAATTCAGCGGTATGTATGTAAATATTTTTTTCATTTTCCCTTAATGGTTTAGCTTTTTTTATACAAGCACAAATGATTGGTGCCTTTATTGTTTTGCTTGAAGTGTCCGTTAAAGTTAAGAAAAGAAAGTGAAATGTAAGGAATTTGTTGATTAATGATATTGTGATAAACCAAACGAAAAACTAATATTTAAACCATGCAAAGTTTGGCTAATTAAGTGGTGTTATACTTTAGTGTTAAGTTATCTTTGGAACTTTAATGTTGATTTTATAGGTTAGAAGCTAATAAATTCTACTACAACTATTTCATAAACTTGCATATTTTCAAATGTTTTGAAATCAAATAGTGGTATTGTAGATGTGCACTTTTAAAAAATATTTTATATATCATTTCGTTATTTTATATATTTGCTTACTTGATTCATAATTAAGTTATTTGAATTTTATTGATATTCAATGCACATATAATTCTCTTATTGTTTATTAAAATCAATAGCATGACATCAAACTCATCTATAATAAGTGGCATATATAAAAATTAAATTTAGACATAAATAATTATTTATTCTAGAAGGAGAAAAATGATCTCTCTCTATTTGTTCGTGTGTGGGCGCGCACACACACACACACACACACATATATATAACACCAGCTTTGAAAAATATGCATTATGTTCTCTTATTTTGAAGCATGCAACACCTAAATTTCCTTCAATTTCATCTAGTATTGGATAAAGTGATAGTTTATTTTAATGTGTTTTGTTCGTGCATTGAAAATTGTTGGCAATCAGATGTTGGCATTACATTTTTTAAGTAGATGACGTATTCATAGGATATATGTAGCAGCTATCACTATTGCCTTGTATTTAGCCTCAGTTGTTTATATTACAATGGCGTATTGTTATTTAGCACACAATTAAATGAAAGTGCCGCCTAGAATATATAATAATTTGTAGTAGACTTCATATCAATGACATCACTAACCTATTCTGATTTAGAATATAGATTCAATGTGAGACTGTCACAATGCATATGTTGATGTTTATAGATCAAATTTTATATTAATTAGGTATTGGAGACATCCCCTTTAAAGTTCATATAAGCATGAATAGAGATAAACCAAATCACAAATATGAGTGAATGATAAAAAGATGCTAAGGATCAATATATATTAACATCACTCTTAAGTCCACATTTCAATCCCCACTCAATAAGAAATCATTAAAATTCAATCAAAAAATTATTTGAGTAGACATATCTGTTCAGACGTTAGACATGCAAATACAAAGAATGGTGCGGTATATATGTAAATGCTCCTTAAATTATTTTAATTATCACACAATCATGTAGAATAGCTTCAAAAATACTATATTTTCACAATAAGATATGGTAAAAATCAAATTTTTATTAGAGTTTAGATATATTGTTGTTATATTTTTAATATTGAGGTAGGAGGTGTGAAATTGCTTGGAAAGAAAAAGGAAAAATATAAATAAATAAGGAATCATTGAACTGTAATGAACTACTTTTGTTGGAAATCTATTTGTCGCGCATCATATTAAAACTGTCTGGGTAATTAACTGGGAAACAACACCTTAATTACCTTTTTAAGTATGGTCAAACATAATTAATTAATTGTAATTTCAGTATTTTATACTAATTGTAGAGCGACATTGCATGTGACCTCTGCATGTGGTGGGGTTGGGGTGATGAGTGCTTATAAGACAGCAAAATGCTAAATCCAAAATAATTTAGATTGAATTTTTGGGCATTTACATGCATACCACCAGTTTCCTATGTATTTACATATCTAATACCTAAAGTTTATATTTTATAATTATACCACACAAATCTCCCATTTCACATAAAAAAATACGTCAAATATACCTTCTAAAGCATAAGGTGGCATGCATGTAAATATTGAAGTTTAGGTATAAAATATGATTCAAATAATTGTTAGGTATGTATGTAAATGCCCCTATTAAAATAAAACAAAAAATTACATTTGTACCCCACCAAATCCAAATAAAAACTTCCGCACTCTGCCCAACCAGATGTCCACCGACGCAATGTTACCGGACTCACCATCTTGATGCCACTTGGCACGGGACCGTATCTATCTGCTAAACGGAAGATTTATTCGTGGGCCCGACGAAAGTCTCACGATTTCCGGCCCGATCCAAAAATAATCGCAATTTAATTCTTATAGGGCCCGCGGGAATTATTAAATTTGTATTTTTTTTACGATGTGGGACTAAAATGTTACAGTCAATGCTCCCTGGCCGGGCCTAGCCAAAAAGTTCGTCGAAGAAGCACGATGGGACGCTCAAATCCCCAAGAGAGATTTATTCAACACAATGAATTTAAATAATATATATATATATATATATATATATATATATATATATATATATATATATATATATATATATATATATATATATATATATATATATATTGCTGACTTATTCCTATTTTTGCCGGACAAAAATTAGGTGCGTTTGGGTTGACTTGTGTAAAAAAGTCAACTTTAAGATGACATGTTGGATACATAAGAGAAATCACATCTAATTAGTAATCAAAATCATGGCCACATGTTCTTTAATATATTATTTAGTGACATATTGCAAAATAAATTCATCCATTGAATTATGACTTATAATTTAATTTTGTGGAAATTATTAATACAAAATATGAACATAAAATGTATGGTATTTTGATTAAACTTGGAAAAACCTCACACATCAATTTAATTCTTAAGAAGATTAAGCTTTTACTTATAATCTTTCTAAACTCATTGAATCATGTTAAATAAAGTTTAAAATATTAAACATATATAATGTTTGAACACAAGTAAATCATATCAATCTTAGAAATAATCCTTTTTATTATAATGTTTATTAAAATGTAGTCATTAACTATGTTGATCAAACCTAGTTGGGTAAAACATGTTAGTCCACATAACCATATGCTTATGCTCACATCACATGCTCGCATCAAAACCTAATGCTATTTAACTCATCGAAAATGATGAATTAGATATTAGTGAAAATAAATAATCTTTATAGATAAATGTCACATCAATAAAATTATTTATTTAAATAACTAGAAAACAAGACAATTTAACAAGCATTTCATTCAAGTATTAGGTTCTGTTTGGGTCAGCTACAACTTATTGAATAATCTGTTGATAAGCTACGTGCGGTGACAATTAGAAATTTTTATGTTTTTTTTGGAAAAGTCAAATCGTTGCCAGAAAGCTGAAAACGCTGCTTTCAGTGTTTTTAAAACGCATAAGTTGTCAAAACGCAGTTTACGCAAACAGTCTAAATACATTTTCAAAATGCCACTGCACCAAATAAGCTGCCCCAAACGGACCCTTAGTCATAAGCACTTAAGCTTACATAATCACATTCATAATATTTTAGTGCTATCAAACTACTCATAAGCAAATAATGTTAGCTTTTCTAAGGTGCTAAAGATTTTAGTGTCATACATATATGAAACTATAGATATTAGATATGTAAATATATAAAAATGTATGGTATGTATGTAAATACTCGACAACTTCCATATTTTTCTTAGTAAAATTCAACGTTTTTATTAGCACTCCTCTCTCTCTCTCTCTCTCTCTCTCTCTCTCTCTCTCTCTCTCTCTCTCTGTCAACGTTTCAATTCGGTTCTCCCATGGTTTCGGGTATGGCCCACCAGGCAACCACTACGTCCGCAACAAAAAGTAGTAAGCAGCGACCCATAAATTCTCTCTTATTTGCCATGACTCAACAAAATTAGAAAAAATTAAATATAAATGTACTAAAAGTGGGCCGGCCCACGGCCACTATACCACTTTTCCAATGGGCCATAATATCATCTTTTTCTTAAAAATAGATTAATTATTTTTCAATAATTATCATTTTTATGCCATTTTATCCGCTGTCGAATCTTAGGCCTATGAGGAGCGGAGAAGCGGACCCCATCTAACTCGCTAATGGACAAAAGCCATAGCCACCATCGGATTAGATGCCCGGAGACTGAACGGTTCAGATTTTGCCACGTTCCGTACAAAGATCTGCGGTTCGTCTTAAAACCCCTCGAACGTGACGCTTTCGTCTCACGTCTCGCCACGTGGGGGTTTTTCGTTCGTTTAAATGGGTTGCAGGTGATTACCTGTGTGACTATAACAGCAAGCAGGAAATTTGACAAGTGGATTTATTCCACATGCTCTTTTTGTGACCAAGAGTGACGACGAGGTGGTATGATTACCGTCATAAATAATGTAAAAAGATCGAACGAATCGCCTTTCCATCACTGGCTTTTGGGAATTTCCTTTATGTATATTTATTACATGGACATGAATTTTTAGCTAAATTAATCATTAAAAAGTTTTTAAATTATTAACAACTTTTGAAAAAAAAAATTAATACGTTAATAATATAGCTATTAAGAAGATCAGTGTGCACATCATCTATTAAAAAAGACAAAGAGAAGATGCCACTAAAACAATATATAGTTTTTAAAAGTCAAATAGTTCTATACTGTTATTCATGATTCTTCTGAAGTCATTATATTTTGGTATATGAGGCTAGCTCATGCTAGAGAGACTTCACTTCAAACTTTGATGACATAATAATTGATCGAAGGTATGAGTACTTTCAAACTCTATTTATGTAAATATTGTATGTTTGATAAGAAGATCGATGTATTTTTTGAACTATCGTCCACAATATAAAAAATAATTTAGAGTATATTTACATGGGTGTTTAGGGCCCGATGAAGATGATATCATTCAGTGGGGGGGAATGCACTGTCTCTTTTATTGATGATTATTCCAAATATACTTAGGTGTACTCCATGAAGCACAAGAATGAGGTGTTGGAGATTTTCATGAGTTAGAAGAAGACTTAAAACAATTAAAAAAAAATTTGTGTATCATATTAGGCAATGGAGGATGATACACATTAGATGTGTTATTGCAAGAGTATTAGAGAGCTGAGATAGAACACCACTTCACTTTTTAAGAGACACATAAAAAATGGAGTATAATAGAGGAATTGGTCTTTGATGGAGAAAATTTTGTGTATATTGTCTAATGTTGACTTGGATATAGTCTGCTGGGTCAAGGTCATAGATAATGTTTATCTCTTTGTAAACCATTTGTCTTTTATAGCTATCAAAAAGAAAAGCCCGAAGAAGATGTGTGGTCAGGGCATCCTACTATAGATTAGGATTACACAGGGGTGTTTGGTTTTCCAGCTCACCACCACGTGCATAATAATAAATTGAAATCAAGAGCAAATAAGACAGGTTTGGAGTCAAATGCTTCAAACTTTCTAATCATACAGAGAATAAAATTATTGTTAACAAAAATGTTACATTTGATGAGGCAAGCATATTGAAGTCTCGAGACAAGAAGCATATTGAGAGCTATTAGGATCACAATATGTAGTCGAAATTGGAGTTTGATGCAACTTCATTTGTTCCACAGAGTTTGTTTACTCTTATTCAGATATCAAATTAATTTGCAGCTCATGATGTACCTATTGATAGTGGTTAGGAGAAGGTTGAATAAGATGTCGAGAATGAGGTCTTTGCTCAGTAATGTATTCCTTAGAGCATGATTAGACACCATAATATCCTAAAACTAGTTTGGTTGAGGGATCACATTGTATTTACACTTTCGACCATTAAGGCTAAAATTATTTGTCACTATAAGGAAGCGGTGGAGAGCACAAACAGTGATCTTTGTTGAAAAGTAACGGAGAGATGCAGTCTCTTCTGAAGAATGGAAAATGGAGGTTGGTGAAGCATCCTCTGAGAAGGAAATTCATTGGGTGCAAATGAGGGTATGCAAATAAAAAAAGATCTCATGGAGTTGAGGCGCGATACAATGTTAGGTTAGTTACAAAAGACTTTGAACAATGAGAAGAGACTAACAATGATGAGGTGTTTTGCCCCATGGTTAAGCAATTATACATAACACCATATGATTTTTTAGCTGCTTGATATGAAAATTGCATTTCTACATGAAAAATTATAAGGTGTTTATATGCTAAAACCACCTAGATATAGAACCTTAAAAAACTTGTTTTATAAACTTGACAAGATTTTATACGAGTTAAAGTAATCGTCACGACAGTGGTATAAGAAGTTTGATCAATTGATGATGGGACATGAGTACACGTCGAGCTATACAATTATTATGCATATATTAAAAAGTTGTTCGATTGTGAGTTTATCTACTTGCTTCATATGTTGATGGCATGTTGATTGTATCTACCAGACATATTGAGGTTACTAAGATAATAATCAACTATCTAAATACTTTGAGATGAAGGAGTTCGGTGAAACTCACAAAATTATTGGCATGAAGTTTCTCTAGACAAGACAACTGAAAAGGTTTGGCTCCCATAAGGAGCATAAGCTCGAAAGGTGTTGACAAAGTTTGGGTTTGATGACTCGAGCAAGGTGGTGAACCTACCAATTACAGCTCACTTTCAGTTTGGACAATATCTTTAAAATGATAAAAAAAAAGGAAATATATGCGATCAATTTCATATTGTAGTATAGTTGACACTTTGATTTATGTCATTATTTACACTGGAGTAGATATTGCACAAGTTGTTAGCGTTATGAGTACGTTCATGTATGATCCAGAAAGGAGTCATTAACAGGCTGTGAAAAGTATTTTACAGTATCTTAACGATAAAATTGATGAAAACTTGATGTGTGGAAGGCAATCATCTATTATTAATTTGAGTATGCAATATTGATTCATACTATTTATGTAGGTGATATGGATATACATAAGTTTAAGACTGACAATTAGTTCACCTTAACAAGAGGTCCAATTAGTTGAAGGTCAGTTCTTGAGTCTACTATTATTTTTTACTTCCAAAGCTAAGTTCATCGTTGTCATGAAGGCAGTGAACTAAGTAATATGGATGTAAGGCCTAGTGGATGTCTTAAGAGTTGATCAAGAGTTTGTAACAATGTTTTGTGATAGTCAAGTTGTGATATTCATGGCAACAAATTCAATTCGTCATGCCCATACTAAGCAAATTGATGTGGGGAGACTTTATTAATGATGTCAATGCTTAACAAGATATATAAGAAGGATATTTCATTGAACATGCTCACAAATGCACTACCGATCAGAAGTTTGGTGAACATTCGAGCTCATGATTAATTGCCCTCACTGGCATTTTAAAGAACAATGTGATGCTTAATCCCCTCAGGAGAGGGGTGCATAAGTAACCATCTTGGAGCAGTAGTTTTGATATTGGTGGTCATTTTGGTCATCTCCCACTTAAGTGGAAGTGAGAGATAAGATGAAGATTATCATAAAAAAGTATTAAATTTAATGGTTGCATATTATGAAGCACATATTATAAAGATTGATGTTGGGTAACTTTATTAGAGAAGATCTAATTACTTGATTAATTCTATTTTAGAAAGCCTGATATTATGTAACCTTATTAGAAGAGATCTAAATACAAAACCTTTTTTATATTAGAAATATTTGTCATTTGTTTGTCATATCATCTCTTTTTTATTGAAGGGATTATGCGTGTGGAGTTATAACCCAATTTCAGTTGTTTTTTCCTCTTTCCCTATCGATTGATAGGCGTAGATGTGGGTAGAATCGCGACGAACCACATAAATCGCCCTATGTTGACTGTTTACTTGTAGTGTGATTTTGTTTGTCGCATTATTTTGCAAAATATAATTATAACAACATAGATCAACAAATTTATAATAATAACAACATAGATCAAAAGAACTCCTTATTCGCTCAAATCCCACCGTCAGTACAATTCAAAAGCAAATCTTGTCAAATCTTTTGATTCGAGCTACAAGATTGGATCGAACAAAACTTCAACCTCGTACTTTAAATATTCATGCTTAGCTCGAACTCGAAGCGCCATCAACCTTGCTAATCATAAAAGAATCAAACAAGAACTTTTAGGAAAGCAAATTCCCTGAGGAAGAGATATATACACACATAAATTGACAGTGATGTTAGTGCATGTTTTCTTCTGATGGATAGTATATATCATGTGGATAAAATGTGAAGGGGGTTTGGAGAGCAGATATGTGTGTGGTTTGCGTGAGTGCGAAGCAATTTCTGTGTTTGGAATACAGAGGGAAAGGAATGAAAGCGAGGAGGGTGATGCTGACATTGCGCAGCCATATCAAGCAAGCTGATTTAGAGCATGAGAGAGAAGATCAGAGGAAAAGTAGAGAGAGAAAGTGGACTTTTTAGAATTTTTCTTGCAAAAAAAAAAAAGAAAAAAAAAAATCATGTTTGGATATTCCCGTACAATTTTTTAGGTGAGGATGAGATTTATAATTATTTGATTTACTTTAATTTGATATGAGTGCAATATAAGCTTTTTCATGTGGTGCACTAATTTTAAAGCAAATTCAATAATTTTAAAGTTAATTATACGTGCCACCCAATTCCTTTTATTTGTATTTACATATCTAACACATAAAGTTTGCTTTTTTTTGCATTTATTTTACCAAAATGTTTCCTTTCATATGAAAGATGTCAATATATATATTAGACTTTTAAAAAGTGAGATACAACTTTTCATGCATAAGTAAAATGACATGCATTGAAAAACTGATGTTTGGGTATTTAGATATGTAAATACATAGGAATTGAGCGGTATGTTTGTAAATCTTCCTATAAATTATATGTATGGCTGTTAAAGAAATGATTTCCAGCCACCCGAGATGTGATTAGCTCGAATTGATCTAATGCTGCTCGAAATTGAATCGGGCTTGATCTGCCTCGAAATCGAAACGAGCTGGCTTGTATTTAGTTATTTGGATATGTTCCAGGTCAGAATCGGCTCGATTCGGCTCAAAATTGAAACTTACTCGCTCAAATTGAGTTATTTGAATAATTCATGAATGGCTCAAAGTCGGTTAAGAAAATTCAATCCAAAGCTTCGGCTTATAGCTATTTTGATCCGATCTCGATCCCAACCAAAATTTGAATAGATTTTCGAGCAATTAATAATCTTCGAGCTAAAGTGCTTGAACACATATACACAAATGATCTTATCCATAGATCTTCAAATAAAATAGCTGTCACTCATAATATTAAAAATCTAATTAGGGGAGAAAGAAAATCATTAGTGGATAGGCCATTAAAATGCAATGATATTAAGGACAATGCAAGGACGAGACTTGCAAAAGCAAAGGCACAAGCAAAGGAGGGGAGGGAGGGGGGAAAAAAAGTGATAGAGAGAGAAAGTAAGGGAACCCAATGCCATTTGCCTCCCCACCTTGGCCCATGCCTTATTGTGGTTAAGTTACTTTAACCCCCCATTGCTTTTAATATTAATAATCTAATTAATTATGTGGTTGCTTTAACCCTATTGCTTTAAATGCTAATAAACTAATTAATTATATGCTTAATTAGCTTAAAGCCTAATTGGAGGATTGAATATGTGGATTAGACAAATATAGAAAGGCTCTTGTATATAAAGGAAGGGTAGGGGAGACTAAGGCCATGCCATGCATTAAGTAAGAATGGAATTTAATTGCAATTTGGAATCTTAGGCTAAGTTATAGGGTTACTTAGCTCGGCTACTTTGTCTGGGTGTATCGAGCAAAAGTTAGCTTCAGTCGTGGGATGTAGAATTTTAGCCTTTTTTATCTGCTCTATATGTGTCGTGAAAAATACAAACAAAAATGATGATACTTTATTTTTTTTTATTTGTTCTTTATCATTTGGTTGTCGGAGGATATTTAGGGTTCGTTTGGGGCAGTTCAATTGGAGTGGTGGCGTCTTGAAAGCACATCTGACATGTTTGGTTAAACTGCATTTTGACAGCTTATGCGTCTTTAAATCGCTGAAAATAATGTTTTCACACCACACATATCTAAGTGCAGTGGCAGCTTTCTGGCTGCAATTCAATTTTTCCAAGAAAAATCAAAATTTGTAATAACCATCTCACCTAGCTTATCGGCATATTATTTTTAATCAGCTTATCTGCAGATTATTCAATATACTGCAGCTGCCCCCAAACAGACCCTTAGTTAGTCAGATTTGAATTTTACTTATTCACAAAAAAAAAAAAAACTATTACCATGCAAATGAAATAATTTTTTGCATAAATTTTCTTAAAATATAGAAATTGAATGAGAAAATATTCACAAAATCTTCATTAGATGAAAATATGACTCGATTCATATATTGACATTAGAGAAAAGAAGATTAAAAACACACAACTTAATTTCTATATATTTACATATCTAATACTTAAATTTCAATTTATATATATAAATTTCAATTTTTATATATTTTACTTTTAAAAAGTTAAAATAGCGATATTTTTAATATCATATAAATTAAAAAAAAAATCCAAACGAACACTTAGACTTACTATTTCATTTTTGTCTTGTTATATACAAATCAATTTTTTTGAGCTGAATAATTGAGTTTTAATCTAAATTCGGTCGTTGAATCTTAGCAATTGGAGCATAACTGGGCTACAGTTGCTGATACAAAATTGAAGGGTAGTGCATGCAGCATGTGACCGTCAATCTTATTAAGAAAAATTTACATGTATATCGCTCAAATCTTACGTATTTACATATTGATCTAGTACCTAAACTTTATTTTTTTACATTTATGTCATCTTACCTACATATGAA
>NEWO01000023.1:3630340-3657758 GCA_003013225.1 Phalaenopsis aphrodite | reverse complement strand
ATTTCCCATGCGCTAGACGAGAGCCCGCGTCATGTGCCTAAATATTCGAGAACCCAACACTACTGATGATCGAACTCGTGATCTGAGCGAACTTAGAGTGAACCCCCCAACCAACAGACCATGACTTGCGGCGTGCGAGCGCTCGCGCACACGCACACAAATATATATATATATATATATATATATATATATATAGATATATATATATATATATATATTCAAAAAGGAATGACTAGAGGATAATTCATGAATGTTACGGCATAGGAAAATATAATATATATTTATGAAAAGCTTTACCACTTGACTCGAGGATAACTCATGAATGTTACCGCAAGGAATAATTATATTTTGAATGATTTCTTTTCAGTGAGAATTAGTTCCAAAGCATGATGCTTTTCTTATTATTATTATTTTATTTTTTTTTTGCACTTTGATTTTTAAAATAATTATATTTTTGCATAAATTCTACGTGTTTTTTGGCAGAATTGATGATGTTGATAAAAGACATTCAAATTCGGTGCACGCAAAAATGATTGATAGAAGCATGACCATCGCTTCTGTTTAGCCATAATTAGCTTTCATGTATCACATAAATGTCTTGTTTAAATCCTAGTGGCCGATTACATCATTATTAAATTTTTATTTTATTTTTGTCCTCAATACGTCGCTTCTGGCGGTATTATTGTAAAAAGTAAAATTGAAATGTTAATTATGAGAAATATTTGCGTACGTAAGACATATACAGAGTTACATACATATTAGGTTATTCAGAGGGTACATATATGTTACACTTATGTTACAAAAAGAATTACAAGGGGAAAAACCAAAGGGAAAAAAAAAGGAACCTCTGAATAACCTAATATGTATGCAACTCTGCTCATTAATTACATAGGATTTGGGTGGTATGCATGTAAATGCCCTAAAAAAATGTATCATGTTAGATGGTTGATGATGCATTGTTCTTATTATTGAAAAATTCATGAAAATTCTAAAGATAAGAGAACACAAGTTCATGCAAAGGAGTGAGCTTCATGCCCAAGATACTAGATAGCGACAAGATCATTGGATGAAACAAGATAGTCATATGCTCTTTAATAAAGTCATATTTCTGCAAACACAAATGTTTATGTTTTCTTATAGGAGATAAATAAGCTTATTTGTCTAATTAGTTTTGCGTTATAAATATAAGGTCATTTACATACATTTCACCTGATTCTTATATATATTTACTATACCATCCAAATATTTTATATCACTATTTTATGTTTAAGAAACTGAATTACATTTCCTCGTGTAAAGCTAATGTGATGTATATGTAAAAAATCAAAATTCAAATATTAAACATATAAAAATATAAATAGATCAGAATTTAGTAAGATATATATATATATATATATATATATATATATATATATATATATATATATATATATATATATATATATATATATATATATATATATATNTATATATATATATATATATATATATATATATATATATATATATATATATATATATATATATATATATATATATATATAATATATATATATATATAATATATCTCTTAGACTGTGTTTGGCTCGTTCGAAATTGACTCGACTCGTATTTGAACTTGGTTAGTTTTCGAAATTGCTCGTCCTTTGTTCGGCTTGATTTACATATTCTTAGATATTTTCTGCTTAAAATTGACTCTTTAAAATTGAATTGGAAAAATAGATGTAACAGATGTTGGATTCAAACGTGTACCGATTATGCACAATAGAAGAAACATAACCGCATGATCACACGAGTTGTTGTTATTTAAACTCAGATATTTTTATATACAATATATTATTATATAAATAATATATATATATATATATAATATTT
Organism: Phalaenopsis aphrodite; assembly: GCA_003013225.1. Taxonomy (NCBI): domain Eukaryota; kingdom Viridiplantae; phylum Streptophyta; class Magnoliopsida; order Asparagales; family Orchidaceae; genus Phalaenopsis; species Phalaenopsis aphrodite. The sequence goes on along the minus strand of NEWO01000023.1, from coordinate 3,655,883 downwards.
TTATTTGAAGCTGAACACAATCCAACAAAGAGTTATTCATGTTCAGTTTATTCATAATCCGAGCTTAAAAAATATATTTTTGTTCCGTTAGTTCTCTTAACAAATGCTTCGAGTAGGAGCTACTTAATGAGCAAATAATAATTTTTTGGGAACATTAGATACAGAACACTCAATTCTTATGAATTTACCTATCTGACATCTAAACTTTCATTTTTACACACAATACTTTATTTACAGATGAAAAGATACATTTCACTATTAAAAGGTGATACTCAGTGTTATATTTTGTATGATATTTGTAATTATGAAAATTTAAGAATAATTTAGATAAATATGAAAATTATAGGCGGAATGCATAAAAAACCCTTCAATTATAAAAATGGTGTGGATGATTTCTTTCTAGCCATACATTATCAATGCAAGCTGCAATCAAATGATATGAATTTAATGCGAGCTGTCCTACGTGGCAGCGTTATTCGCGGCTCAACCCTCCATTTGGGTTTTGTATGCGGGAAGAATGATGGATTCTATAAGGAAATTTATGTCTTATTTTAAGGATAATAATAAATAATAATAATAATAATTAAAAAATTTTGAGAAACCCCTAAGAAATTAGAAAATTAATTATATGTCGACTGGCTCAAGAAAATAGAAAAATAACAAGTCAAAGCCGGCTGGCCTGTTCGACCACAGACGTTGGTGCAGGTGCTCTTTGTAGCTGATCCGAGAGCTTCTAATTAATACTGTAAAACTAAATTATTGCATTCATGCCCCTGCACAAAATGGGAATTGCAAGAACAACCTCCAGCAGAGTTCTTAGAATTTCTGTTTTTTTTTTTTTTTTTTTGAAAAATAGGGATCGTGTTCATGTTGGGAGAGATGCAGAAACTGATTCGAGAGGTTCGGAATAAAAATTATAATAAAAACGTACAGATCAAGAAATCACGAAAAATACAAAGAACACGAAGATTTAATGTGAAAAAACTCAAGAATGAGAAAATAATCATGAAGCAACACCAAATTAATGTAAGAGAATTATACAAATTACACCACACTAAAGCCTCTTTACATTTTGGAAGCTCAATAATGCTCGTTCCTCTCTTATGCACATCAAAAAAATAGAAACCAACTTCAACACATAGACTAAATCCCCCATTGAAGCCGAAATATGAAACCCAAACTACGTGAATCTAGTAGCTGGCATCAGGTGCAACGATATGGTGATCCAAAGGAACGTTATAAAACTGCATCCGAGCGATAAAAAGTTGTGCTCTCAAGTATTCAAATCTAAATTGGGTGTTGAAGCGCTAGTGATCTCTGCGTCGGGGACGCTGCATCTAGGCACTGCAATTCTTCCCTTGAGAAGATGGAGTGTCGTGCTCTCAAGTTTGGTGCGGCAGTGCCACCGTCTAGACATTCAGGCGCAACATTTTTTTTGTTTTTTTTATGCGGGCAACACCCTTGAATCAAATACAAACGGTCACCCCCCTCGTAGCCCACCGCTAAGCTTAAAATGACCGATCTAATAACCTTGAATGACCAATCAATTAACACAAAGGGACTCCACATAAAAACACTCCATATACTCTAATCACTAACTTCTAACATAATTACTATTAAAATCCAACTATCTAAAAAAAAAGTGTAAATAAAAAGAAGTACATAGTAATCTAAACAAAACTATGATAGATTCTTCTACTACTTTTGCATGAGATGTTGCCAGCATGAAGACATGAACAGCACGCTCTATAAACAATTCCTCAAATAATACAATCTCTATTACTTATTTAATAATCTTGTGAACTCATGATTTATATGCCCATTTTTATATAATATTGAAAAGTTTTTCATAACCACTTGCTTATTATATTGAGGGAAAATAAAAAAAATAGATTTATTTAATTTGCATTTTTTTTAAATGGTAAAAAATGCATATTTAATTTAAGAATATATATACATATATATAATTTTTCATGCATTAAATCTACCGTAAAATAAAAAAAAAATCGAAGAATTGAAATGTTCATAACTAAAATACGAATATAATAACAATAAATAATTAAAACATAAATTAAATTTCCACCGAGTTTTGGTTGCCTTTAACAAGCACGTCGGCAGATTTGATCAAGCTTTTGATTATTTTAGCTATTTTTCTGTTTTGACATTTTCCTTAATTTTTTTTTTTGCTTAATTTGTCTTAATTTTGTAGCTCGAATGGTAAGAAAAGGTATGAAATTGATTTTTTTTTAAAAAAAAAAAACTAATTTTTGATAGATATCGTCCAAAATAGATAAGTCTCAAGTGCTTCAAAATAATTCCAATCCAAACTCAAGATCGTTCTTATCTTGCTTTATAAAAATCATGAATTATTGTTCAATAAAAGTTCATCTTTTTAATGGAAAACAGTTTAAGCGCACTTGCATTTGCCAAAAGCAAATTATTTTTCGAAGCAATTGCCCAATAAATTCTTTAAATTTAATTGATGAATTATATAAAATACATAATTTATCATGATATATATGAAAATTTTTGGTGTCCACGTAGTCCCTTAAACTGGAGTTGGAGGCTCACCTGTAGTTAACTACCTGAACTAATGACTAAGGCTAATCGAGTCGAAGATAGGCATCGATCTACCTATTGCCGCAAATTGGCTCGAGGGAAAAGTTTAGTGTGGCCAGCGATCTCACTTGCACCTCTAACATTCCTCTTAAGACCAAGAATTGTGAATAATATAATCCATGAACATTTAGAATGTCTCCCTCATTAATGAATGATCTATATGTCAAATTATAGTGATTCACCCTCAGTCTGATTGCCTAGTCTCACTCTGCAGACAGAAGTTCCTCTTCCAAGAATCCCACTATGCATACCCGAGTTCTTCTTCCAAGGATTAATTTTCAAAAGTCATATTATAATAGCTTTTTGACAAAACCAAGCCGATTAAACCAAGTCTTGCTGACCCGAAGACCATCAAAGGCTGGCTGACAACTCTGATTCAAACCAGTTAGAAGAGCAAGTCATGTCGAACCATGACCCAGTGATCTCAACGGACTGGGTAGCTCGAGTCTTAGGCCCAAATATGTAAAATACCTAAATTATCTTGTACTAACTCTATTAAAGCAGGACAAACTTACTGTAAACCATTTTCTATAAATGGAGGAATCATGTTATGAAAAATAACTAATCAACAAAGCTGTTATTGTGCACCTTCTTTCTCTCTCTTTCTATTCTGTTTAAGTTCTATTTCGTGGATGTGATTGACAGATAATTCAAGATCAACAATTCTAAATATTATAATCTTAATTTTATCAAAATGCTTATTTTAACTATAACAATCAAAATAGAAAAAAAAAATAAAATAAAATAAAACCAAGAGGAAATTAAATGTCAAAATAGGTGATATTTAAATAAATAAGATTGATTGATACATTTAAAAAAAATATAAAAATAAAATTGAAAAATGACATAGTCATCTCTTTGGAAGCCAGTAGGCATGCCACTTTGGCAATGTCTACTAATGATGAAGTTGCAGCCATTGTCATCGCCCTTAATGTGCCAGCTAAATTGTCTTATTATCATTATTTCTTTTATTGGAGCTGAGGCATTTACATATATACCAACTAAACTATAATTTTTATATTTATTTCACTATTTTGCTTTAAAAAAAGTGAAATTCAGCTTTTATGTACAACAGATAAAATGATATTATGTAAAAATCGAAAATTAGGGTTAAATTTGTAAATACATAAGAATGGAGTGGTGTGCATGTAATAAAAATTTACTCAGCAATTATGATTTTAAATATACTGTTTTACAATTTATGGCACATAATTCGGTAATAATATTTGTTTAAAATATTTATTTTAAAAAGGAATTAAGTTATGAATAAATGCTTGATTGTAACGATTATTTAATATCAAAACTTTTTAAAAAAAAATTAAAAAATCAAAAACAATTTTTAATTAATTTTGAAAATTTAAAAATATTTTTTAATTGTATTTTAAACAGAATTAATATGGACAAAAAATATAGAAAGATAAAAAAAAAATACTATTTTGAAATTATTTTTTATTTAATTTCAAGAGTAATTAAATATTAATCATGTTATTGATTTAATTTATTGCATGTTTTATTTTAGTTTCGTTACCGATGCAATTAATAAACTCTTGTCATTGTTTTAAGTCTGTTACGTCTAGTTTACATCAAATAAAAATAATAATATAATTATTTTCTGAATATATTATTTAATAAATGGAAAAAAATTTAAACAGACTTTTCTTAAATTTTAAATATATCATTTTACAGAATATTCAGCAAGTTTATAAATATTTAAAAAATTAAAGCATAATTTATGCGTATATTATTTTTTTTCTAGAAATTTTTATTATGACTTGCTAAATAATAAATATGAAGAAAAAGAATAATGATTGATTTATCTAAAATGAGTTGGTGGCGACCATGGTGGTTCGATGATAATGGCGGTTGTTGAGCAAAAGTTTTGAGCAAATGTGGTTCAGCGATGATGGTGGCTAAACGCCTGAGGTCTGAGGATGGCGAGGGAGGCGACTGAGCAATATTGGTATGGTGGCTTTGGTGGTTAGACGACGGTGGTCCTACAACAATGGTGGACAGACCATGGTTGTCCGACGGTGGTGAGGATGATGGCTAGGCAACAATGATTTGGTTGTGGTTGTGGCCAGACAATAGTGGTGTGGCAGCAACGACTATGGTGCTCGAGCAGCTGTGGTCCAGAGGTAGTGACTGTGGTCCAATGACACTGATGGTACCACAAAGACGACGACCAGATAATGGTGGTCTGATGAAGACAATGTTATTGACGGGGTAGTAATGGTTTCGCGGCGATGACGACCATACGATGGTGATATGACAAACATGACAATGATAGTTGTGGGCCAGCAGTAATGGTCTAGCGGCGATGGTAGCTAAACATCAGCAGTTTGATGATGAAGCTCAAGAACTTTCAAAAGCTTGGAGCTTCTTTAGCCTTCTCCTCTTGGTCCAAGTTCCCCTTTATGAAGAGAGTGGGGCCTATTTACAAATTTTGTGCATGACATTCTCTATAAATATTGCATGAATCTTAACCACCATATCAAGCCGCTTATAGTGTTCTTTTGATTGGATGATATTTTATGAACATTTGTGTGTTTAATGATGTCAAAATTAAATGATCTTAAGTTCATTGGATTCGACTCATATAGAGATGCTCGATTTATTTATATACTTATCAGATTTCAAGATTATTTGGTCTAGCAAAAATTTATCTTTATAATTCTTACTATGCTTCCAAGTGCACAATACAAACTCACTTGGACTTAGGTCGAACTTGATTGATATCAGCTAGCTTATCTTTTAGAGACACTTTATTTGAATTAAAGCATAGATAATTAAATTTATGGAACTCTTGGTCCCAATGCACATTAAAATTAGTGCATGATTAATATATATATATATATATTAAAATGATACGAGCCTCCGGCCAACCTCAGGTGACTTGAATGGACATGGCAGATGCCAACCAAAGAGTTGGGAAACACGGCGCACACACACATACACACATACACACACACACACACATATTTAAAAAGAGTGGTATTTGAGAATACTGCTCCCCATATGTGTTATTCTTCCCCATAGAGATCGAGCTCGGGTATATATATATAAATATATATGCAACATCACCTATGCAAGAAAATTTGTATTTCATCTTTTAGAAACTCAAAATAATGTTGTTTTTTCATGTGATATTAAAGGTTTGGGCGGTATAAATTAAATTTTGGTATTAAGTATGATGTGCCCTTAAAATATCATAATGATCTGCATGAATCTCAGTAAACATTTGGATCGAATACTTCAAAAATCAAAATTAGAACACATTCCAATTTATAATCAAGTGAAGTTTCTCATCGAGACAAACAAAATGATATAAAAATAGTCCGACTTAGTTCAAATGAACCCAAATCATGCACTCAAATCATAAGAGGAAGCTTTGGAACATATTTCAAGGGACCAAATGATTTCCAAACATGACAAGTTCAAAATCAAATCGTGCGTCATGACGAGATGAATCCAATGAGCCTAAGTTGGTTTGATTCTGACATCATTAAGACAATTAAACACTCATAAAAGCAAATCTAATCAAGAAAAATCACTATGGGTTATTTGATGGAGTGGTCTGCTTTAACGCAATATTTTCAGAGAAGTCACTCACAAAAGCTATAATAGAGTCGTACTCACTTCATGAAGGGGGTTTGGACCTAGAGGAGGCGGTTGAAGAGAGATTTGAGTTCTTGAGGATTTTGAAGGTCCATCGTTGCCATACCATCGAATTTATGCCACAACCATTGCAAGACTACTATCATTCAATCGTCACAGCCTCTGCCAAACCACTATTGCCCAACCACCTTTGTTATCATCATCTTCGAGCGGTCGTCGTTACCAGACCACTGTTGCTCGGCTAGACCTAAAGAAGAAAGCTAAAGGAGCACCAAGCTCACAAGGGTTCTTGAGCTCCATCGTCATTGGGTCGTCATCATTTCCGAACCACGACAACCTGACCAACATAATCATTGTTTCCAGTACACAGCTACATGGCAGTTGTCACTGCTAGACCACTATAACCCGACCACCACTATCATCGTCGTCTCCATACCACAATCATACGCTGCTATCAAAACACCACTAGACCACCGTCGTTATAGAACCACTACAGTCATGTTGCCGACACTACCAGCCAACAGTTATATGGTCGTAGCCACCACATCCATCACCACCGAACCACCATTGTCAAACAACCATAGTTATAGCCGCTGGACCTTCCAATCAATTCACCACCGACATAACCACCATCATCTTTGTCACAACTATTGTTTTTGACCATCATTATTGCTAAACCATTGCTGCTAGACCACCATCATCACCATCGCCAGACGATAGTCGTTGTGCTATCGCTACCAACAACAACATCGACAAGAAATTTTCCGGCACACGACGTCTACCATCAGTTTTTCTTCACAACAACCAAGTCACTACTATCACCCCAAGACAGTTAGCTACTGACCTAACAGAAGTGACTTCGATAACCTTCCCTTATGTTATATTGCTTCTGATTATTCAAGTTGTAACTTACATCAACGCAGTTGAATATTTTCAACTGGGCCAGACACCATAATTTTTACATTTTTGAGTTTTTCACGTAAAAAAACTATTGTTCTCGTTACTATTTATTTATTTTTTTCCATGCATATTGATTCTTAGTACAACACTAAAACATTAATATATCTGTATGCAACAATGCATACAAATTCATAGGAATCCAGTGGCATGCATGCAAGCACCTCATAATTTTAATAAGATATTATTTTTTAATATGGTTGACCTTTAAACATGAGATATTTATTAATTTATAATCTAACTATAAAAAATAGACTGCAGCAAAAAAAAAAATAGTTATTGTTTACTATTTCAAAGACGTACAAAAATTTACAAAAATAGCAACCAAAAAAAAAAAGTTTCTTATTCTTGCAATGATTAGATAATATTTCTCTGCATATATTATCATCAAGCTATGGATCAGATGAAATCACGATATTTTTATTTAAAAAAAAAGAAAATAATAATATCAATTCTAAAAAATGAGCATCACATAATTCGAAGATAAATAAAAAATAAAAGAAAATAGCTTATGATTACCTCCGGCCGCTGGACCCTCACTGAACTACAATTGGCTCTTCTAATTAGGACCGTAATAGAACCGTCCGGTCAACGCGGTTTCAAGCTTCCCAAATAATTAACCTTCATCAGCTAGTTCAATTAAACATTATTATTTTAATTAAAACTAATATAAATAGCATTCCCATGGGTGTAAACGAGCCGAACACGAGCTAAGCTTCTTTATATTTCGAGTTCAAAAAGTGTGTTTGTGTTCGGCTCGTTTCACGAACAAAGAGTCGTTTTGGCAACCTTAAGCACATTGCCAAAAGATGTTAAGAATTTGGGCAAGATTTAAAATATCATTTGAATCTAATTTAATAATTTGTATTCTATCTTCTTCATTAATACTTTTAATTGATTATAAATTTTTGTAGCCTTGTAGTCAATTAATTTTTTTAAAAAATACTACTCATCAAAGATATATATATATATATATATAATTGATTAGTAGTATTTCGAGTCAAAACGAGCCGAACACGAACGAGCAAATATTAGTTCGTGTTCGACTCGTTAATATAGCGAACGAACCGAACAGGAGCTGTTCGCGAACAACGAACCGTTATATCCCACCCAATTCCTATATGTCATTTAAGCTTTAAAAATACTTCCATTTTAACTTTTCATTCCTAGGTAAAGGGTCAATTATGTAAATATTAAAGTTTAAGTATTAGATATATAAATATATGGGAATGTATAGTTATGTATGTAAATCTTCCCGATATTAATGAGCCCATATGTTCATTAAAATATGTACTGGTCGGCCATTTATATTGAACTATTGTAAATATGATATTTTTGTAATGTTTAGTATTCGTTTCAAGTATAGTTTTGTTAGGGTTTCAGAAGCTTTTGGCGGCTTCGATGGGCTTCAAAAGATTTGTAGATTGTGACGATTTCAAATGGAATTCTCCAAATATGATCGGGATAACAGATTTAAGATAGATCGATTCCATTCATAAGGAGCCGATTTCCAAATAGTAGAATAAGTCTTCATTATCGGATGAATATAATGTCATAAATATTCTAATAAAATTATTATCATTATGAATTTAAAAAAATAAAGATTATTACAAATAATATGTATACAACATTAATATAAAACAAGTCCAATAAGTTTCAAGCTCATTTTTAAAACTATAGATTTGTTTTGAAATAAATATAAATATAAAGCTTTATGAAGATCGTATTTTAAAGTTCTTATGTATTATCTGCCAACGGATGTCATCGCAGTTTACTTCTCGTCGGCCGCCTCCCGTTAGATCCGCCCCACCACGACCTCAGCCGACAGCCGTCCACCTCACCACTGTCGGTCACGAATTGGGCATTTGTCGCACGAAAAATAATATTTTGAAATACAATTTTTTTTAATATGCTTCTAACCAATAATAAAAAAAGAAAGATAAAAAACTATATTTATTTTACACCGAAACAAATAAAAGAAAAGAATTTCAAATAAATTACCATCATAATACTCTACAATTTTTTTTTATTTTACAATTCATTTTCAGGAAATCAAAGAGCTCTTAAGATACTAATTTGAAAATGCAATTAAGAATTTTAAGAAATTATTATGATTGAAATATAATTTGTGAATTAAAAATTGCACTTAAAAATGAGGGAAGTGCGCAGAGGTAAATGGGAATGGGGAGGCTGGAAAGCCAAAGTGGCAGAGATTGTGGAGGGCCATGGGCGGCAAAAGCTTCGACTTTCTCTTCACTTCCTCCCCCCTACAAATACTCCTCCCCCCCTTCTTCTCATACCTCGCAGAACTAACTAAATCCCGTGCTTCCCTCTTGTTTCGCCCCTCCTCCTACGTCCTCAGCTGTCTCACAATCACCGAAGGACGCACCTTTAATGGCGAATATCACTGTATCTCTTCCCCAACCAGCCCTGCGAACCAATTTCACCTCCGGCTACCAATTCCACCCTCCGGCAACACTGGAACCCAACATTTGGTTAACGAAAATGAGCGCCCTTGCGCAGGAGGAAGACAAGGAGAGAATCGATATCTGGAACTCAATCCAGAGCGAAAAACAGAGCAACAAATCTCCATCCCCGCCCTACATCCACCCTCTCTTCCGCCGCTGTTCCACTCTCATGAGCCAAAAGAGCTTAGAGATTTGCACTGAAAGCCTCGGTTCCGAGACCGGCTCCGATGGATTCTCCTCCGGCGACGAATTTGACTTCTTCTCCTCCTCGGATTCCGAAACAGAGAAAGCAACAGAGGAAGAAACAGAGGAAGAAGCAGGGGAGGAAACAGGGGAAGTGAAGAAGGAGAAGAAAGAACTCCCGACTGTCAATTACCACTGCTCCATCGGCCGGCGATCGCCGGCGAGGTCTTTCCCTCCTCCTCTTTCATCCATCTCTCGCCGCGACGGCCCTTGCCTCAAGATGCTCCCTCACCGACGCGACGGCCGCCTCGTCGTCGAAGCTATCCCCGTCCCCTCTCAGACTTACCTCCACGCCGAACGCCACGGCGGCCGTCTCCTACTCTCCTTCATCAACTCCTCCTCTCCCTCAAACACAACTCCCTCCATTCCTCTCCCACAGAAAGAAGCAGAACCAGAAGAAGAAGAAGAAGCAGAGGAAGTTGAAGAAGAAGAAGAAGAAGTGGAAGTGGTAGACAGGGGAACCATAGTGGAAGTCAAAGTCAGCGGCTTGGCAGCAGTGAAAGTTCATCGCTCCTCTCTCGTCATCAACAAATTCGTCGTCGGCTCCCCCCTCACCGCCGCCGATGTTAAAGTCAGCGCCGCCACCACAACGGCGGCTGCAGCGGCGGTGGCGGCGTCCTCCATAAGCGATCCGGCTTCCACGTTAGAGGGATTCCACTACAACTATCTTCACCACCACCAGGACACCCCGTGGGGCCCGCAGTCGCTGGCCGCGGCGGCGACGGCGGACGCTAAGCTTCTGTTTGCGTCGAGGAGGCTGAGAAGGGAGGAGTTGCTGCATGATATGCGGCGGTGCAGCGAGCTCCGGCGGCCGCTGTTCATTTTCGAGCAGCCCCATTGCATTGCGACTTCATCTTGATGGCCGGGCCGAGATTTCTGCATTGGATTTTGACTCGTAGCTATCCGTTCTTCATATCTTATTGAATCATTTGTGACCGCCACTCACCGGCGTTGATGACTTTGTTAAGCCGATAAAATGTATTGCTCGGCAGTATTAGTGTGGTATTAAATTACTATTATTATTATTATTATTATTATTATTATTATTATTATTATTATTATTATTAATGATATTGTTATTAACATAATAGAGGGCTGAGATCTATCTATTTTATATTATTGTTCCTTTTGTATATTTTTATGTGAAATATTTATAAGATATATGCTTCATAAATATAGTTGGTTGAACATCTGATTATCAGTTGTAAGTCTCATCTGGCCTGGGGCTCGATTCCTCCTGAATATATGGTGTTACACTTGAATTCTTAGGCAACTCCTCCTGCCATTCTATTTTTTTTATAAATATATGTATATTAATCTAGTAGAAAGTATTTAATATTCTATCCGCATTAAAATTTTTTGTGCTGTGATTTTAATATGAATTTATCTTTTTGCCCATGTCACCATTATCAGCAACCTATGCATTGAAATATATTGGAATCTTTTCTTATTCTTCCTTTAGTTTTAAGATCTACTTTTAACTCTTATTTTTAAGAAAAAATTTAAAACTTGAAAGATGGTTTTAGTTTGGAGCATTTTGAAGAGACTAAGAGTGAGAAGGAGAGAGTTCTTGATGTGAACAAAGAGTTAAATGTAAACATAAGTGATGCGTGCTAGAAAATTCGCGACGGTAGAGTAATGGATTATCGTTTTAGCGTTGCACGAAAATTCAGCACACACTCAGATGAAAATGAATCAAGCTGTAATAACACCAGAAGTTTTTACGTGGAAAACCCATAAAAAGGGAAAAACCACGGGGCCTGACCCAGTTGTAAAAATTCACTATAAGATGATGAGTACAGATGTCCCTTGTCCCACAGGCGGGAAAGAGTTACTAGATTTCCACGTTATAACGTTGACTGATTACGTCTAGTAAGCGGTGGTTGACGGAGGTCAGCGGTGATCGACGGCGTTCCACGGTGGTCGACGGTCGTTGTCGACGGTCAGTGGTGGTAGCTCCCATTGTCAATCAAGATCTTCTTTACGTTATAACAATAAGCATGAGTAAACACACGGTGGTCAGCGGTGATCGACGGCGTTCCACGGTAGTCAGCGGTGATCGACGGTCGTTGTCGACGGTCAGTGGTGGTAGCTCCAATTGTCAATCAAGATCCTCTTTACGTTATAACAATAAGCATGAGCAAACACACAGGATGTTTGGTACGCTACTTTTAATAGGTGGAATTTAACATAAGTCCAACCAAATATAATAAATTTAACTGGATTTAATCTTAATTAAACTAACAATATTTTAGATTTAACAATATTTGGACTTGATAAATCTAGATTTACTAAATCTTAACTAATTTAAATCCTAGTTGCAGCCAAACACCCTCCAAAATTGAAGAAAGGAAAATTATATAAGGAATTAGAAACGATCCTAGTGGATATCCAATTTTGTTTCTAAAGGAAGTGTAATAGAAAGTGTAGCTCTAAAATTAAAGATTATGTTAGAAATGATGCATCTTGTAAAATTCGTTAAAGAATATTAAAAAGTTGTTGCAATAGAAAAAAAAATAAAAAAAAATTTATTACGGTTATAAACAATACAAAAAATCTATAAATACAACATTGTAGCTAGCAGTGTAGAAATGGTTCTGGTGTAATGTAGGAAAATTTTCTCAGATTTTACTAAAGTCTGAAAATAGAGCTAGTGCCGCTCAAAGAACTCCACAGAAGAAATAGGAACTCCCTAAGAGTGCAACACAAGTGGTACTCTACAAGGAGAGACGAAACCATGACACTCTTTCTCGAAATGTCAGCCTCGGATACGAGACTTGTTCATTTATGATTTTGGACTGCATCAAGTGAACTTGGAGATTTAGGGACACATTAATGATGTTTTCGTTGATCTACTAAAGACTCTTGCGACAAACACACCTGAAACAAATACAAAAAAAAAAAAAAAACAATCCTTCATCAATGACTGAGGAGATAAGTAACATGGAAAATACTAGATGAATTCTCAAATAGACCAGGTAAGTTTGAAGAACATTTCTCTTCTCTAAGAGTGGTGTTCACAAGACTTTCATGGTGTTTCTCCCAATTGGAGGCCAAAATAGACTAGCAAAAATCAAACAACAAACTATAAAATATGGGTTAGTATATTTCAAACATAGAATTATATTAGCTAACACTTCCTAACTGAAATAAAATATTTTAACTTAACTAGATTATTACCTGTGACAGAACATTAAGGTATCACACATGCAACATCTAGAAAAATGACTTAATTTTATTGGCAAAAAAATGAAACAAGATACAATTCAATTTATTTGTACATGTCCCACATGCCAAAATGCCAAATATGACAATGAAAAACATACAGATCGACTACAACCATTATCTATCCCAAATATAATCTAAGAAGAAATCTCGATAATTTTCATCACAAGATTAGCAAATTCTAAATGCAAAATAGTGATATTAGTGATTGCTAACATGTTTCTTAAAATATGCCTATTTTTTAGCTCTCAAAATTCTATTTATTGTTCTCTCAATTTCTTTAAGCTTTTTCTTCAAAAATTTATAGATTGTATATGATATCAAAAATAATAGCATCTAACTGTGACCACTTTTTTTAAGTAAATTTTTACAAGAATCATTCAAACTAAGTAGCGTTACTTTGAACTATAGCAGTTCATATCATTCTGAAATGGATAGATAGAAGCTACTAAAGAAGGATTAAAGCAAAAATTAAGATGTTTGGTGAGTAAATTTCTTACAATGGGTTGAATTTTCTTATAATACCACGAAACATACCTCTACAGACTTCTCCCCATTCCAAATTATTTATAATAAAGACCCTCAACAGTCATTCCACATGACTAATAACACTTAAACTGAGACCATAGATACCATACTCAAACAACAAAACTAAATATTATAATAACTGAAAAATAACAGTACATAACATATAATCAAATGTTACAAAAAGAAAACATAAAAAAGGGATCTACAACTCCAAATAGGGGATAAAATGTTGGTTCAACTATAATCATATAGCAAAATCACAATATCTGAAAGCAGATTCACCAAATTAAATAGAAAGTTTTACGGGCCTACAAGCTTCAATTACCTACAACAACTAGAATACATTCAATTTTTCACATCTCAAAATTTTAGCCTTATAAGGAAGATTAGAAATGACATCCAATAACTCTGCCATAATGGTTCAATGTAGAACAACTAGTACTTAAATTAATAGATGTCCTTAAACAACAAAACTTACTACAAAATAATAAAGCATTATAACAAGTAAGACATTCAAAAGAAGACGCATCATGAGAGTTGTTCAAAAAAATACAAACGCTGTAACTAGATTTTAACCTTGAGGATAAGTTTCATCTCCATCAGCGGAGTATTGATGTGATCGCAAACTCAAACACAGACATAAGAATAAACATAAATTTAAAAACTGAACTAGACAAAAAAAAAATAAGAAGAAGCAAAAATGACCAGTAGATGTCAGATTTTGCTACTAATTGAGTGTAACAGAAAGTTTAGCTATAAACATTCAAGAATTTATTAAAAATGGCACATCTTGTAGTAATTGTTATAAAATATCAAGAAGTTGTTGTAATAAAATATATATTAAGAAATCTATTATGATGCTTGTAAATGATACAAAAGATCAATAAACAAAGTCTTTTAGTTAGCAGGATGGCTACAAAAAAAATAACTTCCTTGTATTTTATGATTTTTTTTAGATTTCATCGAAATCTGAGAGTGGGGCTGAAGCCCCTCAAAGAACTCTATAGAAAGAAGAGGGAAAATCTGACAAATTTTGTATTAGTGGTACTCTATTAAGTCAGGGGAAACCCTAATATCCTTGAAATGTTAACATCAAGATATGCGACCTGATCCTTTATGATGTCGAGCTGTATCAAGTGATCTTGGAGATGAGGGACCGCATCAGCTATACAAAGAAAAGGACAAACAAGATGTAGCTTGAATCTCTTAGAGGCTAGTTAAAAAAAATGGTTAAGTCTTCTTGGTTCAATTGGTGATTATATTTTTCTTCTGACTTGACAAAAAAATATTCTTCCTCTAAGCGAAAGATATTGATAAATGACCCAATTTTCATTGAGAATCTACGTATTCATGTAAGTATATAAATTCTCTAAACTCTTTAAGAGAATCTTTGGTATTAATTATTTGCTTACATTCTTCAAATGCAACTTTAATGGTTTCAATTAGCCGACCGAATGAGCAAATTAATCTTGCTACTACATATGTTGTTGGTAAGAAGATCATTGTTGAAGACTAAGTTTGCTTATTTTTTTGTTGAAGAAGATAACAAGTTAGTCCCTTTTTTTGTTGAATGCCCCAGTGATCTTGTAGTTATTATTAAATGTGTAAGCATTTAAGTGGAAAGTATGTCAATATCGAAATTAAATTCAATCTAGCATTGAATTGAACAAGTACTTCATCCTAAAAATTTCTTTAGGCTATTTTCTTAGTGCAACATTTTGAGAAACTCCAATTCAACTTTGCTAAGGATACTCTCTGTCTTCGAGTGTCATTCTTAAACAAACCAAAATAAAAAAATATTGAAAAAAGGACTCAATTTTTTGGATATATGGTTATTAGTACTCCCTTAATAAGTAAAGATTTTGATGCAATTAAAAGGATGTTTGAATCTATTAGTGATAAGAAAAAAACTCCTAAGTCAATCCTTAAGAAAGTTCAAAAACTCCTAAGTCAATCCTTAAGAAAGTTCAAATGATACTCGAAGGTCAAAATCAGACTCACCACGAAACTTATTGGAAGTAGTTTGATGCATCAAATCATATATGTCAAATAAATAAATCAAAACATTAATAAACACAGCCTAATTAAGTCCCCAAAAAAGTATCCAAGCTAGAGCCCACTAAAGGCTCATCACAAGAGCTCAATAGGAAATAATAATAATAACTAAATTCTTAATTTAATTATATAAATTGTTAAAATTAAACATACAAGTTTACTGTTTAAATTTGAAGGCATATAGTGGTTGTATGTTTAATAAAAAATGAAAGATAAAATAAATTTATGAATGTAGTTGACACTTTTCTCTGTTAAAAGTTATCCCCTAAAAATATATATATATAAACTAATTATCAATCCTAATAATTCATCATCTAAGCTTTTGACTCCACTCTAAAACTTGCCTTGCAACTTTCGTCCAAGTATAGGCTGCAGCTACCAAGTCTTATTATTCACGACACCATAGATCCTTAAACTACATAAACTCCACCAACTGCTTCACTCAGAAATTTCACATGTTAAAAGAATCCTTCAACATCATTTTACTTCTTTTATACCAATTAAAACTCTTTTTTTCTAAAAATATCTCTCAAATTCTCCCAAACTAAGTTGATATGGAGTGGCATTTGTCTTTGATCCAGCAAACCACTGTATGACCTAACTTTCCTACCATCTATTCTAGATGATCAATTTTATCCTAATTTATTCTTTTATAATAAAATAGTCATTTACATCAATTAAGGCCCATTACCTCAACTCATCTTTCAAATCTGTCCAATACTAGCACATGTATGAGTACTAGTCTTAGTATTCCTAATACCAAACTCTTTTAAATTTCTCACTTTTTCTCTAAAAGCTCTAGATCATATCTTAATATGTTAAAATAATAATTAATATTAAATTTGAAAAATTAATTTCATAAAAGGTCCCCTATCACCATTATTGTTCTTTTATACAAAAATTGGTTGAATGACTGATCAGGAAATTGTTTCAATGAAGTCAATTTTGACTTTATCACAAAGTCATGTTGAATCAGACATGGCTAAGTTTAATGATTAAATCATCCTCATCCTTGATTTTTTTCTAATAGGAAGCACATTCAAAGGTTCAACTTTATTCTTCAATAGTCATCACTTATTTTATCACTTCATAAGTGTCAAGTACAAACCCTTCAAAAAATAAAGATCAAGAGAATCTTCTTCAATATTTCTCTCAACCTCTAAGTAACACGCCCATAGCAATATCGAGTTGCCACTCATGGTCACTTCTTGTGTTTTTTATTACAAACCTTACAACCTAATATGTTGAAATATTTGCCTTATAAACATTTAGAAGTGGTAAACTAATGATGATATTATAAGTCACCAGGGTCCATCATAGTGATGTTCGCCATTGCTATAAATTTCCATTCTCCATCTCTTTAAGTAGCTGACAATGTAATCATGCCTTCAATTTCTTCTTCTTTTACTTAATAGTTGAATGGTAGCCCAACATTCTAAAATATATGAGAACTACTAATAATTATCTTCTTAAAAATATTTTTGAATAAAATATTTATGAATCTTTATATGTCAATCAAAGCACTATAAATTGGATATTAGAGATTAGGGTAATGAACATAATTACAACTTTATAAGGGTTTTCATTTATTGATCTACATGCCAAATTAAATTTGATAGGAACCTCCTCGATAATAGGGCTCGTGATTTCAATAAGATTTCTCTTAATCCACAAAAAAAAAGTTGTGGGTATCACTCTAATATTATTTAATATTTATACTTAGGCTTATTCATTCCTTTGCTCCTCCTTTAGTAGCTTTTTCATCTCCTCCTCATTAAAAACAAGGATATTTAGTTTTTTCATCATGATCAGTTCATCCACAAAACTATAGAAATGTCAACAATCTTTAATATCAAAACCATAGTTTTTATGGAATGATTAAATTTTGATAGATTTAGGGACCAATCCACATGGGGAGCTAGTCACTTAAGAAAATTTTTATTTTGGAAATTCTCCACTTGTTCATTAAACCAAATAAGAAATGAAATGATTGTTAGATAATAACATGCAACATATGATTGTCAGACATCATCTTGATTCTTTGGATGAAGTAATCATTTGTATTATTGTGTTATGATTGACATAATTGTGTGTTGTCCTATGCTTTTAAAAATCTCGGGCAACTTTTGTTGATGTGTGGGGAATTGACACAATTTTTTCTACCATAACTGTTTTTCAGTTGACTTAAAGTTAGTATGGTTGACCTACAATTGTACACTTCAACATTAATATGATTATTGACAAATTCTAATAATTTGTCCAAGCTTTCTGATTAATGCAAGCTTAAGGCATAGCAGGTGGGCCATTTTCTTAGATCTTGAGTAAGTGTACTTCAACAAGATTCTTCACATTTACCATTTTCTCTTGAAACCTTGTTATTAGTGATTTATTCGGATCTTACCTTATATTAAGTAAGACCTTTAAATTTTTTGGTAACCATTGTACAATAATAATTGTGCTGATAATATTCCTTTGAACTCGGAGAATAAAATAATTATTTTAATTTGCATAAATAAAAAATTAAATAACAAAAATGTTGTTTAAATTCATAATGAAAAATCTCAAAAAAAGGAAAAAAATTAAAGGGATAATGACATACAGGGCACTCAAAACATTACTATTTATAAATCAAGCACCCTCTTGATTTTTTTTAACTATGAAACTGATGTATTTACGTGTGCCACAATCAAACCATTATGAATTTGATAAAAATGAAAAAGAATGGTCAGGCTTTATCACGACCTTTGATATTTGAGTGAGAATTTGAAAAAAAAAAAGATGAAAGAGGGCGCTAAATTTGTAAATAGACATGTTTTGGGTGCCCTGTATGTAATCACCCCAATATCGAAATAGGTGACTTGATTCCTTGGATAACATTTTTTTTTTAATAAAAACTAAGGCAAGGAATCTTAAATTTATAAGAGGCATTGCTTCTGCAATCACTCTAGCAAAAACTGTTGATTATGTTGATTTCTCTTCTCAACTTATCCCTCCAATCAACATGATGAGGCACATGAATATGCATCACTTTGTGGCTGTAAAGTTTCAACATTAACTGGGTGAACCATAATACCCTGTGCTCGAATTTCTCCTAAAAATGATTGAATCTGACAACCCCTCTAGCAATAATATTGGGAGTGACTTCAGAAATTTACTTTAAAATTCACTGAATCATTCTTACAATCCTTTCGTCTATTTAACAAAGTTGTTGTCTATTGATAAAATCATGACTCTTCAAAAGTACAATGTTTCTTCATTTTACTTCTTTAGGGCTCTCAACGTGTTCCTTTTGGTACTTAGCATATGCCCACACCATCTTTAAATGTATTAACCCTAAATTTACTTGTTGTGAAAGAAAAAAAGAAAATGAGAACAAAAAAAAATTATTTACATGATTATATATATATATATAGTTATTAATTATTTATTATTAATTACTTGAGACAAGTAACCTAATTTCACTGTAATTGAATACTCAAAATTTTAGCAGACGTGTTAAGGAGACGTCATTTATTTACTTTAATAAAGTCATTTAATAAGTAGTTCCTAAACTCGGGCTTAAAATGCTTAATCTTAGACTGGTAAGCTTGAACTTGGAT
Source organism: Phalaenopsis aphrodite (assembly GCA_003013225.1). Lineage (NCBI taxonomy): Eukaryota > Viridiplantae > Streptophyta > Magnoliopsida > Asparagales > Orchidaceae > Phalaenopsis > Phalaenopsis aphrodite. The sequence goes on along the minus strand of NEWO01000023.1, from coordinate 3,636,574 downwards.
GACTGCTCATTTAGAATTCGACGACTTCATCATGATCCTTGTGAGTTCGCAGTGACCAGCTAGTTAGGCTAAAGTGCAAATCAATATATGTAAATTTATGTCGCATCAGGACCATCGAGATATGTCCTACACGAAATAAATTAAAAAAAAATGAAAAAAAATAAAATTGCTATAAATTCACTTTTATAAAATAACTATGGTTATCTATTTAACAAATATGGGTTATTTAGCCACAAGTAAAAGAACAAAGCATTTTCCTTTAGGAATCAAAGAATTATGCGACAATTTAAGGATGGCTGCGGGCCCACATGTCCAAGTCGCACGGAATATCGCATATTCATAGAAATTGCGGTGCGGCGAGATGACGTCATTTGTTAATAATAATTATTATTATTATGTATATCTTGGTTTTCGACCGTGGAAATGACAAGAAATTGACCTCACCAATAATCAAAAGCCACGTGGATTTGTTGCAAATTGCTGTGTAGCGATTGCACCCCACAATTTCTTATGTCTTTACTCGCTTGATGTTGAGGGGATCATCAATCATTAATAATGAATGCAATAAGATTTTTTAAGTTCTAATTTTTTTTTATATTGGTGGGGTCAGTTTCATGAGTGCTTGGACATACATAATTTACACATATATTATGTTGGATATGCATGATGGGGAGGACAAATCTATACTATTTATTTACATATTTTATATAATAGTTGTTAATTATGATTTACTTAATGTCATATTGGGCTATTAATGCGTTCATACATGCTATATATATATATATATATATATATATATCTATCTGTGTGTGTGATGTGCAATGTATAGTGTTATGCTTATCATTCTTTTTTTTTTTCTTTTTCACAGTTGTCTGTAGAAAAAAATTAGGAATTCGGAGAACTAAACTGAATACAACTAAAAAGACTCATTGAATTGATCGGCCGAGTTAATCTGATAAGTTGTCCTGCTGAGTTGACCAGACGAATTGACCAATTGAGTCAACTTATCGAGTTGACCTAACTGGTTCTGATAATACACACAATTAAGATGGTCACAAGATGTGGCATGGCATCAAGAATTTTATATATCTGTTTGTACTTTTTATTTATTTCTTATCAAATCGACAAGAGAAAAATATATATGATAAATATTTGACCCATCTTCATGATTCGTATCCCTGTATGTTATGTTTCGTCATCTATGTTACCATGGGTGTGGCAATAAATTAAGCTCAAAATAAGATCAATATTTCACTTGTGTGAATCTCAATAGAAATTTGATGAAATATACCTTATTCGAATTGAACATGTGTTAAAATGAGCTTAGATAGAATTATCTAGCTTGAAATCATATTAAAAAATGTGTTTATATGCATAACTACATGCACACACAAACACACACACACACAAACATTAAATAATTAATTTTTTTGCTTGTATTGAGCTTGTACTAAAATCAAAAGATCATATTTGGCTCAATAAATATCGAAGAGATTTATCCTAAAATTAAACTTAGCTTAATTCGAGATAAAAATTGGAGATAAATTGATCAATTGTTAATCTTTAACAAGTCTAATGAAAGGAAGAATAATTTAGGCTTGACATCTTTGAGATATATGTTGATTAATCATACTGGGTCATACTATAAGAAAAGAGACTGAGAGAGGAGAAAAACTCTAAGAAAATTACCAAGGAATCTTATTTTGAGAACTAGGTTTATGCTAATGAATTTGAGTTCTACATTAATCTTCGTTTGAATTAAATTGACATATATGTCTAACCTAAGAGTAGTGTCACTAAAATTTTCTTCATAATGACTTGTAACTGGTTTGACACAAGTCACAGTTTTGTCAACCCATGTAAGAGCTAAAATTTTGATTAAGTCATGTTCAAAATTTTAATAACTCTAACCAAAAGATAAAGAAGTTACCCTTGATACCTCTAGACACACTTTGGATCATCATATCAAGTCATAGAATGTAGGGAGATAGATGAAGGCCATAAGCCCCAATATTGTGAAATTAGACATATGTGAATGAAATTAAGATCCACGTCAGTGAGACTAGTGCCAATGAAACGTGCTCCACAAAATTTTATCATAGATTTCATACAAATTGTGATCAATTGAGTTGTATAAACTAAAATAATCATCTTCTTTTCAAGATTTATTATTTAAAAGTCAAATGAACATAGTTTATTGCATCTTTAATCAAATATATGGGAATAGACATATGTATCAAAAATAAAAGAATTGACTTTTCAATCGTCAAACTACTTATTAGATTTTAGATGTTATATAAAATGCCAAGATTAATAACAACCTCAAGGTTATTGAAGCAAAATTTTCTATGCCAAAAGATTCACAAGAAAAATGCTTAATCTAAATTTAAACATGAACAAAAACTAGAACTTAATCACAAAATTAACTAAGAAATGAGAGAATAAGAAAAAAAAAGAGAATGAGAGGCAAGCTCTAGAAAGAAGCTCTATGATTTGTTATTGCTGGAAAGTCGAGAGCTTAAAACAATAAATTCATGATTTCTAGACTTGCCCTACCATGCTTCGGGTTGAGGCACAACATTATATATAGAGAAAGTTCCATTTTATGAAAAATCGAATAAATTATTTAATGCAAGATACATTTTAAGTATTAATGATCTAATTATATTTAACATGCATTACTAAATTTAAAATATGAAATGAACCTACATTGGTTGGCTAGCTGACTTCTCCTAAAATTGCTTGGTTTCGACAAATGGCTTTGTCAAGCATCATGGTGAATCTTGCCTAGTTAGCCACTGCTATGTCAAAAACAAGAGCAAGTAGATTTAATGTGCCATTTAGATGATTTGAGCTAATAAAATAGCAAAATTATATTTCCCAAGGAGATGTCCCAATCAAGAAGAAAGGAAGATTAAGAAATGCAATGAGACCATTTGCTTTTGGCATTTAAAAGATTCTTCAGAAAGAGTAGACAACCACTTTTGTTTCAACCATACAACGCTCCATCAACCTTTGGACATAATAGGACAAAATGGTTTCAACAACACATATTAAGTCCACTCTATCTCCTTTATCTAATTTTTGAGCCATCAATATACGAGCAGTTGGCAATAAAAAATCACTCTAAGAAATAATAAAATAAAATAAAATAATAAAAATGATTTTTTTACAAAAGGAATAAGAATTAGAATTCTAATGTTCATCATATTATACTAAGCCAATTTTCAATGATTAATAAACTAATGTGAAAAAGCTCATAATTATCTAAATATGATCATTTAAACCATCACCTTAAAAAATAAACAATTGTAAAATTTGATGATATAAAAAACAACTTATATGGATGTATTATATCTTTCATATAATCACAAAGAATGTATCAGCCTGACAAGTGGATATATATATTCACTGTTGGTATTATTGAGTTATTGTCATCAAATCAGTTAGTTTGACTATAAGTTCACTGGAATCGAAGCTCTAGATAATTTTAAATTTAAATCGAAATATTTCATGCTATAAAAATACCTCAAGATTCACGCTAAATGTCAAAATTAGTTGATAACATATCAATTTTAAATTCAAAATATCTAATTTATGCCTAAGGTATTTATTTTCATTGATTAAAATATTGATCCTCTTAATTTATAGCAACTAAAAAGCTCATAAAATTTTATAAAAATAATGGACTTGATTCATTCAAGTTATAACTAAATAACTTGTGATCTAATGATTAAAAATCCTATAAAAATATCCCAAAATACATAAATAAAAATTAAATAAAATATTATGTAAATTCACGATTACTTAATTATTAATTTTTAAGTGCTAATGACTTTAATTAATAAGGATAGAGAGAGAGAGAGAGAGAGAGAGAGAGAGAGAGAGAGAGAGAGTATTAATCTATTATGGAAGGTACACTGCAATAAAATCCAGCACAGAATCGAAGGGGGCAGTGTGGGGGATCGGACCAGGAGATCCTGTTGTCTCTTGCTCCTACGAGGACACAAGTGATGTACTTTTTTACTTCACAAGATAAAAATTAGATAAGGAAATGAGATTTTAATTTAAAATTTTGATTAAAAAAAAATTTTAAGGATTTTTTTACATAAACAGCATATGAAACCTTAGTATTTATGTATCTCATACGTAATATTACAAGTTTTGAACACTAAATTTCTTTCGCTGACACCTTCGTGGACAGTTACTGGAGCATGATAGGTTCCGTAGATGAACAGGAAGAGGAGCACAAGACAATGGTGGAATACTCGTGACTACACTTGAAGTCGCTGCTTCTTTGGTCAACAGGATCGTAGTGTATAAAGGCATACGAAATTCCTGTATTTGTCCTCCTGTGACTCCGACCTTGTTGTTCTTCCAGTCGATGAGATCGCAGCGTGCAAAGTCCTCCAAAAACTCTCCTCATTCGTCTAATCAACAAAAATGATAGCATTAAATCCTACGGTATCTTAAAATTTGTTTCTCCTCCTGCCAATCAATAAAAAAGTCATTTCTAAATCCTACAGGTTCTTAAATCTCGGATTTCCTCTATTTCGCCATAAACGAATACAGGAGAAACTAAAGAAGTTGAAGCTCGTGAAGGCGGCGGGTGGGAGGAATTGTGAGAAAGATGAGGGTTACCTTTCTTATTGGCTTTGGATAGGAGGGAGGTGGAAGAAGGAGAAAGATGAGAGTTTCTGAGGTCTTTATTTGTAGCGAAAATTCACTACCTCTCCCAATTGCAGCAGAGGAGAAGATGAGGGATGAAGGCATTACGGGAGGAGTTTTGCGTTCGGAATCCTTAATATAAAGTTTTGCATGTGAGACACATAAATAACAAGGTTTCGGATGCTACATATGTAAGAACATCTTCTTTTTTAAGCCCCCACCCCAAAGGGTTACTTGCACACTCACACTAAACTCGCCAGACTCTTCATCGCCGTCGTTCATTCTCGAAGTTCTTGCCCTTAACTTGGAGCTTACGAGTTTTTTTATGAACTTGGAGAGTCAAAAGTTAACTAGATTTACTCAATCACTTGTTTAGTCTTGCACTAAAATTTAGTTTTGAAGGCGACAACATAATATCATTGGAAGCACGAATATGATAGGGGAGGCATGGTAGAGGAAGTCATAATAGGAGATTAGGGCAATGGGACCGACAACAACTAACGGGACGTGAAGAGAAACAATGACTAGAAACATGTGAAGAACAACAATAAGTTAAAGTGCAAAGGGCAACAATATTGGATAGTGTCATGACCAAAAAATTAAGATAGGTCATATGTTTTTATTTTATTTTTATCTCTCTCTCTCTCTCTCTCTCTCTCTCTCTATAGTGATGTTTAGATGTAATAAGTAAATCTTAATGTTTTGAGTAAAGTAGCCCTTATATATTTTCATTAATCTAATCTAAAAATAATTTAAATATTTGTATATAAATCTATTAAAAAATTCATGAATTTATAAATTTTAAAGAAAATACAAACAAATTATGTCATTTTTATAGCAATAATCAAATAAATTAAAAAGGTAAAAATATATTTATGAAATTAATGATATTAGATAGGAGGGAGCACCTCAAAAAAAATTTTAAAAGACTATTAGTTTTACCGCACTAGAGTATTTTTCATTTTTAACGTTATTTTAAATTTATGTTTTTCCTGTTTTTTATATTTTAAAAAATTATAAAAAAAAAATATTATAAAAAATTTATATCGATTCTTGTCTACATATCGGAAAAAGGAGAACACCATTTGAAATGAAGTAGTAATGCTACATTAAATTTAGGAAGAATTACATAAATACCACTCAATTCTTATGTATTTACATATCTAACACCTTAATGTAAATTTTGACATATATATCACCTTAGTTATACATGAAGAGATGTATTTCACTTTCTAAAAATTAAAATAGTAATATTTTCTGTACGACAAAAGATTTGAGTGGTATAAATGTAAAAAGCATGCAAAATTTTTAAGAAATGGCTGGCAAGCATGTAGATGTCTCTTGAATTTCTGAAAAAAGTCATCATTTTCATATGCCATAATAATAATAATATATATATATAATTCATTTAAGAGGAAATCTTTTTTTCTAGCAGAAAAGTAATAATAATAATCATAATTGACAAAACTCCAAGACAAAACTTAAAAGGATGTCAAAATGACAGAGTAGTAAAATCAAATCAACTGAGAAGATCTACAAGTGCAATCTTCACCTGCAAAAGATCTA